>JAYEPQ010000002.1:38894923-39097423 GCA_036321105.1 Dracaena cambodiana
TTTGAATTATAAACTAGCTTTCATGTGTTGCTTTAATTCACTTGATTACTTAGTACCACATCATAATGCTTGTAAATACTTGATCCATTTTTTTACGTTTCTAATGTCCTGCTTCTAGTTTTGTACATAGTAACATTATGAATGTGTAATTAATTATTATTTATTAGGTGTTCAGTAGCTATGCAAATTTAACTCTGTCAATATGCTTAAAGTTTTCATTTTTTCACTACCTGTCCCAAGAGAGTTGTGGTAGACATGTGGTAAACATTTAATAGCCAATGTAAAATCTTATCACATAATGTGATGAGCCAAACTTTAAAATTCATTAGGGCATTTCCCTACTGAGTGATGCGCTACATTGGAGTCTGAATGTAGTGAACAGTGTGAGGCCGCTTCACGTGATCCTCTTTTGGTTCATATAGCCTATCCAGTGTTCTAAATACCGGCAGGTAATACTGGTATACTAGTCGGTATTCCGGTTTTGGGACTAAAACGATACGGTAAGTCAATTTATATTTTTGGTTTCCATTGTTGGCCATTATCAAGTGATTACTGGCCATGTGGCGATTATATCGCCTACGATAAGAAGATAGCAAACATCAGCAAGATTAATATATTACCTATTTTTTCTTTGTTTGTTTAGATCCGTTAATCCAAACTCTCGAATACCCAAATTTATTTATATAAATATCATTGAATTCCTAATTTCTCATCTCCCCTAAATCTAATATATCGTTGATTTGAGCTTCACTTCTTCTACTCTCTCTCTTCTCTCTCTTACTCGATCAAGTGATCGTATCGAAAAGGCTGCAACAAACCCAAGCACATACATCTCTCCACTTCCAGCACCGACTACCGAAAGTCCCTAATCCCATGGCCCCATGAGCCCCGACAATGACCTTGACAAAGTCTCGCTTCTTCCTCTTCCTCTCTGCTCTCTCTTGATCGAGGCCACAAGCAATGTTGAAAATAACACGCTATGAAACCCGTTATATTGCGTTACGTAACCTAACGGAACCCCAACGCTACGTAACAACTGAAAATAACTCAGTGCACCATAACAGTACGGTTTTTATGTTCCGTAACAGTACGGTTTTTATGTTATTTTACGTTATATTACGTAACGTTACGTTAAGTTACGTTATGTTACATTATTTACAATTATTTTTTTAGTAATTTCTATATTGTTGTTAATTATTATTTTGTTTATTAGCGAATTGATGTAATTTTCTTGACTAGTTGCTGGCTTGTTTGATTACTTATGGAATTGCTAACTTATTAATTTGCAATTGTTTCCTTATTCGCTTGTTATAATTCCTCTTCGATTGCTAAAAAATCTTATTAATTTTAATGAATTTTAATTGAACTGAAATCAATAATTATAAATAAGATAAATTGAATATTACAAAATATAAATTACAATAATGATAATAACTAGAATTAAAATAAAAAATTAAAATCTTATTTTTTTATTTAAATGATGATTGGAATTGCGGTTGGAGACTTAATATAATTTATGAAGATACAACAACAACAACTAAGCCTTTTATCCCAAGTATTTGGGGTAGGCTACATGAACCAAAAAAAGGATCACGCCGGATCGATCACTTTGATATTCCTTCTCCATTCATTTCTATCAAGTAATATATCCTTATTTAAACCTCTCGACTCCATATCTTTGCATATCACCTCCATTCATATTTTTTCGGTCTTCCCTTCGTTCTTTGAACTTGTCCTACATTGATAAACTCTACTCTTCGAACTGGTGCACTTGTAGGTCTACGTTGCACATGACTTGTTCTTTTAATATAATTTATGAAGATAAATATGAAAATTATTGTAAGATTTAACATAAAATTAGAAAACATTATGTATTAAAAAATAGTTTTATATTCTTTTTTAGATATTTTAAATTTATTTTTGAATTTATAAAATTACTTTATATAGTTTTATATTTATTTTAAATTAAATAAATAGGAAATTGCATAACCTACGTTATATGTTACGCTATATGCGACAAAACCTAACAAAGACAAAACGTTACGTTATCGTTATCGCTATTTTAAACATTTGCCACAAGAGTGCCGCACCTCTTTCTTTCCGCTGCTAGCACCAACTACCGAAAGTCTCAGCCCTAACAAACCATGAGCTCTAATGACCCCTCTCTCAAACAAATTGGCCTTGGTAAGTATTCTCTAAGACCTAAACTTGTTTCAAGTAGTTTAATATGGTTTATTAATGTTATAACATATATATTTTTTAACCAATATGATACCGATATGAATTTGGTATTTAGTGCCATATCGCAATATATTGCTCGGTATCCAGTATCCGATATATAATTTTGCCGACCGATGCATTGCCGATATCCGATATTTAAAATACTAAGCCTACCCAACTACTTAGGATAAAATTGTTGTAGTATTGTCGGTCACTAATTATGCCTATTTGTCTTCTATAATTTATTAATTTGTTTTTCTAACGTGAGTAATGGAATTAAAAAATTATTTGCTTCATATATGTTTTCCACCTGCTTTTACAACAGACTGGATGTATATTTTCCAGTGTCCACAGTATTATTTTTGTACTACATACCTCTAATATCATTCATCTATCAATTGTATCAACATGTAATATTCTATAAGAATGTTCTATATACACTAGTTATAAATACTGTTAGTGTTTGAATAATTTTTGCCACGGTCAAGTCAGGGGAGCACTTTCCCGGATTTATTGCCGCGGGCCATAAAGACATTATATCCTTGGCCTCACTTCTTGCCATTAAAACACTGTCGTATATTTTGTTTTTATAGCATTTACTATGCAAGGGGGTATGAAAATAAATCAACTTCAAAAGTGGATAAAAACAAATCAACTTCAAATTTTGGATAACCTTCTTCCGAGAATAAAGATGGTATCTGTATCAGATGTTTTTGATATACCAATATCCATTTTCAACTCTGACCAAATATATTTATCGGTATCCAACTTGAAATATTCACAGCCATTTCCAGTCCCCTATGAGCAACTCATTTTTTTGGAGCTCATGGTCAGACACATCATCTATAATTAGTGACTAATTCTCAATCAAAGCATCTTATCAAGATATAAACCCTACTGTGATACCTGGAAGATAAAATGGTATAGTTACCACATCGATTGTACATTATTTAAAACTCGTGAACTATGCAGAGAATAATATACTTGAGACTTTTTCTTTTTGACGAAAAGGCCACAGCCGGTACGTAAGACTAGAAAGAGGCTAGATAGACCAAAACACTATGCATCCGACCAAAACACTATGCAGTCCTTTAAACAGACAAGCCATAAACTTTGTCTAGGATGTGTGATTATCATGTAACACCTATGTCATGGCCCACATATATCAGGAATCTACTGAACAAGCATTGTCTAAACATTAGATACAGAATAATAATAATAATAATAATAATAATTTAGTCACTGAAGCATTGAATTGGATTGTAAACTATTACCTCAGTATCCCCAGCAGTAGCAGCTACAGAATGAGCATCTTCCATCTCTCTATCTTTTTCAAGGAAGGCAGCACGCTGAAGGACAAGAAAAATGGCATGGAACATAGAGTTAATGGACAAACATACAAGATGGGGAAATCAACTGATAGATACATTAGTTACCTCAGAAGGGTCCATGTTTGCTGTCAACTTGAAGAACCTATCCATGTATGATCCCTCAACTGAAAAGAAGGGGAAAAAAAAAGTTATGGATAGTAATGAATGTGATTCCAATTCCATAGCATTTACACAGTAAACATCTCAGAAGTGTGAGCAAGGAACATGCATGACTAATCATCAGTTTTTAAAAAGAAAAAAATAAAGAAGCAGTTGCTTTGATTTTTGGCTGGCACCATGGTTCCTCCTCCCCAGTGAATCATGTGCTTTACATATAGGATTAAAATTTCAAATGAAATTATGTTACCTCTTATCCTTGGCTAGGAAATTTGAAGGATTGTACCATGGTCACATGAACTTAAAATGCTAACTGAAATATGCCTACTTTCCTGTTAGCTCATATTTCCTTTCACCCATTGCCCTTTCAGACATTTGGAGAGAATGCCAGAAAGAGTCAACTCTCTGGTCAGATGGTGTGCTTCTAAATCTGATGGAAGGGTGCGCATATGCATGTTCTATGGTCGAAGTGGTTTGGTGGGGTCCAATCATAAACCGAGAATTTTACAACATCTACTTGGTTGCACATATGATTTGATCATGCTCATTAGCATATATGGTTTAAGACCCTGTCAGCCCGTCCCTTTTGTCACTAGTTATGAAATATTTATATTATTCTCATGAGTGCACATTTATGTATGGTTTGGACCAAGGCTTAAAATATTATACAGTATATCATGTACCAGCTGTATCAGCTGCCTCAAAATCTCACATACATTTGCGATTTATATTGGTATCATCCAATCTTTACCTTAGTTTGGACTTCATATTCTGGCGATGATCTTTCACTAATCTCTCCCCAATGAAATGCCGGAAGGGCTTTACCCTACCATTTTATTAAGAGAAAACAACATGACTGCATATATGTAAATAAAAGAATTGGGGTTGAACAAAACAATAAACAAACTCATTGGATTTGGTTGCACAAGTTCAAATGCTTAGATAAAATTTACATAAAGTTTATGCACATTTGAATAGTTTATAGAACATTTCACGTGGCAAATAAGTCTTACATGATGGAGATCAGATTTGATTCTATAGATTAGATTTAATTTTATTTGGATCACGTTAGAATTTTAGAATATTTGATTGGATTCTGATTTTATTAGAATTCTTATTTTAGTAGGATATTGAATTTTATTAGGATTTGATTTGTTAGGGTTTTCCTATATACATGGGATTTGTATTAAGTATTAAAAAAAATGAATAATATTTGAAAATTTTGAAAAATTTCTGACATGGATTTCGCTGAATTAAATCTTTTCTCATGAATTCGTGGAGAGTGGGCGTGGATTCGCCTGGGTGGACTCTCAAACCCCTGTAAATTCTTACTGTTCTTCCCCACTTTCTCCTAAAAAATCCTAATTCTCAAACCCTAACCCTAATTTCGCCTCCGTCCTGCATCAAACTTGGTATCAAAGCATAAATTTTATTCTCCATCATCATCTTCTTCCACATCTCCATCCTCTTTTTATTTTATTTTAGTTTTTAATTTTATTTTTGAAAAAAAAAAAGAACAGTTCAGATTTGAAGGGAAAAAAAAAGAGGAGAAAAAAAGAGGAGAGAAAAAAAGAAAAGAGAGAAAAAAGAGAGAAATTCAGCTTATAAAAACAAAGAGAGAAAAAGGAGAAGAAAGAAAAGAATTTGGATTTGGTTTCAATTATTGGGTTTGTTTTGAGTTATTGGGTTTGATTCGGATTTCAGTTAGACCCTTTTAATTAAACCCACATCCAATGAGAAAAGAAAAAGATTAGATTTAATTCAGTTAGACCCGATCCACAATCATAACCAACCTATTTACTTTTATTGGGTTCAGTATAACAGTGGATCTGACCCAACAGCAGTGCAGACCCGTTAAGAGCTGCAGACCCGTTAAGAATTTTCTTTTGATTCGGAACCTGTTTCAACTCCGATTCAAATCGTTTTCGAGCCTCCGTGATTTTTGGGTATTTTCTAAACTTTTTGAACTAAAATTTTGAGTTGATTATATATGGAGTTAATATTCCATAGTCACTACATTAACACCAACGCTAAAATATCACGAGTTAAGTGTGATATGTATACTACTATACTCATTTTTTCCGGTTTTGACGATCGCCAAAATTATGAAGATTGGGATAATTATCTCGAAAATTTCTTTAGATATTTTGATCCAATATCAGTACAGAAATGTCGTTACGCCCGACAAAAGTTGGGTGGAGAAACTTATATTTGGAGTAGAGAGTATAAATTATGCTTGGATTGGAATATCATGCAACGTCTACTTCGTCATCAGTATACTCAACACCACATTCAAAATTTATCATCTCATCGGTTTCAATCGTCTGAGCCTAAAACAATGACCACTGATAAAAAAAACTTCAATATATGATTGATGAATTTGAAAAATGTAGCCGAATACTTGACAGGTTTAACAAAACACTTAAACAAAGGGATGAAAGAAGTCAAATAGTTAACAATAATAGCATCGCCAATAAAATTGAAACAAATATTCATATTTTTTATTGCAAATTGCAGCCTATACTGGATACAGAAGTTCATGATGAACCACTATTAATACCAGATAGAACTTAATTTCCATCCATAGAAGTTGAAAACTCAAAAGTTCAGATTTCTAACGATCTCTCAGTGGACCCAACTGAAAAGTTTCAGCCACATAAAAATACATCTGATGATCATATTCATGAGCAGAAACTAACAAAAGTACCTTATACTCTTCTATATCACATGCCCATGAAACCGACAGTTTTTTTAGAAGACCTCCTGCTAAAATTTCATAAGAAACTTCGTCGACAATTTGTGTTTACTAATAGTATTTGCATATCAGTTGCAGATGTACAGGGAGTACAGAAACTTCCAATCCAAAACAAGACTTCAGATAGAAAAGAAGTTATTATTGATGATGAGATAAAAATGTCAGTTCCTCTTGAGAGACCCATTACAAGAATTATGAAGAAATTACCAACTCAACATACAGATTCATATGAAGTTTCGAAAAATGTTTGCTTCTACAATTCATGACCAGAATAATTTGTGGGATTTACGATCATCTAAAACTGATTCACGGAAAAAACTAGTTCCACCTCTACCGCCTTGATTCAGATGTGATGTACTAGATACGGTTTCTCGATCACCACCATATCCCAATTGGGATATTTCGTAGATGCCAATTAGTTCAACTCGGACGTGTTTATCATTCCTTATCTCCGCATTTATCGGGGATGAATGCTTTGAAGTCGGAGAGAATTGATGGAGATCAGATTTGATTCTATAGATTTGATTTTATTTTATTTGGATCACGTTAGGATTTTAAAATATTTGATTGGATTCTGATTTTATTAGAATTCTGATTTTATTAGGATTTTGAATTCTATTATGATTTGGTTTGTTAGGGTTTTCCTATATATATGGGCTTTGTACGAAGTATTAAAAAAATGAATAATATTTGAAAATTTTGAGAAATTTCTGGCGTGAATTTCGCTGAATTAAATCTTTGCTCGTGGATTTATGGAGAGGGCGTGGATTCGCCTGAGTGGATTCCCAAACCCCTATAAGTTCTTTCTGTTCTTCTCCAATTTCTCCAAAAAAAATCCTAATTCTCAAATCCTAACCCTAATTTCGCCTCCGTCCTACGTCATTACCACTCTAGTAGAATCGCAACCAAGTAAAATAATCGATACAAAGAAGCTAAGAACACTGTTGTTAGACTAAGATCAAGACATGAATCATCAATGGCTCAAATCGAATAAAATCAAGCGTTTCTCTAAAGAGAATCAAATGGATTTGTTATGGATAGTTACTTACAATTACAATAGTTAGGATTAAAAAGAGCAGAATTAAGCAACTTAAATATTGCATAGGAAATCAAGATTCCTCGTATCTTTATTTTCTTCTCTGTAATTACAATGCCAATCAATATATCAGCAGCATTATTAATAAGAAAAGTAGAGAGAAGTTAGGAGAATTTATGATTTAGTGAGCCATAGAATATCCCTACTCGTCAACCAACTGAAACAGCAAATTTCATATCTACATTTCAGATAATGAATGGTGGAAGACCTAATAGATGCGACAAAGGTTGACTCCTACTTCATGTTCCTATTTTCATACCTTTCTCCCCATAGACCCAACTTAGTTGGACCATAAAATTCAGTTAACCAGGATTCATGATATAAACCAAACAACCATTTTATGCATCAAAGTTTCCAAACACATCCTGACTCAATGTTTAATCTTTATCAAATTGGAGTTGCATGCTCCGATCGTAAATCTAAAGATCATGTCACATTGGCTATGAGCACAAGGAGAGCAATTCAATGCAACTTTAACATAGAAAACAGTAATAGAAGTGTCCATAGATCCAAAAAGCATTCCTGACATCCTAGGGAACAATAAGCAATGGCAGGGAACGATTTGAAGAACAACATAACACCAAGAGTACAAAACTTACCCAGCTTGATCTCTGATGTTGAATTTCCTATAGCATGAAGAATACCAATAGTTCCACAAGCATTACCCACAGTTTGCTTTGTAAAGTACACGTTTTTATTTGGTTCCTTCATAAGAAACAAAATACATTAGTTTGCAGCAAAATCATAATATATATCAAGAATCAATTAAGTCTACGATTTTACTGTTTGGAAATTATCACTGCGAAAGCTGCTTCATCATTTGTTAAGATGAGGTTTCGCAATTTCGTAACATCCTCAAATTTTCATATGAATTCTTTGGTTGACCAACAGAAAGAACAACATTGACCTCTCTAGCAGATAGAATATGCACTTTGATTGGAAAGGCACCATGGTGGTACTTCAGTTATAGAACACGTTATAAAAAAAAACAAACAATATTTTATGAATTTTTCTGGGGCCTGCTACCTAAAGAGTTTTATAAAAAGAGGACATGGTGAGACTTGTAGTAGTTGAACTGTTGAAGCACATTCAGGGGCTTGGTAATGATTAAAATGCATTCACCACGTTGTTCATATTAGAACATAGGTGCCACCACAACCTTTCCAAACCTTCCATGTCAATTGGGTTCAGAGATGGTATTGAGTTGAGTTGGGTTCAGTTTTTACATGCCCGTGTCTGAATTGTGAAATTGTCGGTTCAAAACTTATACCAAAATTGTATCAACAAGGCATCAGATTACAATCCACGTTCTAGGAAAAATAGGTTTCAGAACAACTATATGAAAGATAAGTTCAGCTGTACAAGGATAAATCACTGCCTACTAATTATAGCTAACAAATGATCTCGTAGCCCACAAACTACTTGTATTCGGCTAAGCGCTGAGCATATTTTCAGCTTGCTCCATTAACAAAGGGCCGAACATGAGCTAGGCCAATTTTTCTCAAGTTCAGCTTGAATAAGCTAGATATATATATATATATATATATATATATATATAAATATATATATATATATATATATATATAGAAACGGGAAATTCACCGGCGGTGAAGGGAGTTCCTTCACCGCCGCTAAAATGGTCCAATACAATTATTACATGTGGCGCCACTTAAGATAACAAATAAAATAACCTCCTTAACCGCCCTTTGAGTGGCGCCATGTATAATAATTGTATTGGACCACCTAAGCGACGGTAAAAGAACTCCCTTCACCATCGGTGAATATATATATATATATATATATATATATATATATATATATATATATATATATATATATATATATATATATATTTCCCCTTAACCGCTCTTTGATAACTTGTTAATTTGTAATTGTTTTCTTGTTCGCTTGTAATTCCTCTCCGATTGCTGAAATATCTTACTTTTGATTATATTGAATTTTTAACTAAACTGAAATCAACAATTATAAATAAGATAAATTAAACATTACAAAATATAAATTACAAACTGGAATTGAAATAAAAAATTGGAATATTATTTTCTTGTTTAAATTATGACTGGAATTACGGTTGCAAACTTAATATAATTTATGAAAATAAATGTAAAATTATTGTAAAATTTAACATAAAATTATAATAGATTATGATTATAAAATGATCTTATATTTTTTTAGACATTTTAAATTTATATTTCAATTTATAGAAATTATTTTACATATTTTATATTTATTTTTATTAAATAAGTAGAAAATTGCATAACCTACGTTATGGGTTACGTTATATGCAACATAACCTACCAAAGGCAAAACATTACGTTACTGTTATCGCTATTTTAAACATTGATATATATATATATATATATAGAGAGAGAGAGAGAGAGAAAATTGGAAATAAACTGACAGCCCACGCAACTTACCTGAGCTGCAGTTCATTTCCATTATCTCCAATAATTTTTTAAAAAAAATTCTTTTGGATTATGATCTCAATCCCCTAGGGTCACTCATACCCAATTTCTTGGGTTTTAGTTTTGATTTGGTCCTCCATCAACTTAACACAAAATTAACAATTTTTAATGAATAAAATATTTTGTATGCACTTGACGAAAGGGTAAATGAACTCTAAAATTTATAAAATTTAAGCCAAAAAAAATTAAGAAGATAGAGATTGTAATTATAAAAAAAAATTGAAGAAATATCATTAAATCATTATCGTTTTGTCGCTAACTCACGTAACTTTTCCTGAGCTGGCGGCTCACCTACAGTAATCCCACACACACACACATATATACACACACACACACATATATACACACACACACACACATATATATATATATATGCATGTATTGCTTATAAGGGTTAATTACACTCAGACCCTTCTGTAATATGAGGGGTGTATAACTTATCACTCTTAAAATTTAAAACTCTCAATTAGACCCCCGGACCGCAGAAAAAAAATTAATAAGAAAACTCAGACGAAAATATTTTTTTCGCAGTCTAGGAGGCATAAGTGAGAATATAAAACTTTAGAGATTATAAGTTATATACCTCCATACTACAAGTGGTCTGAATGTAATTAATCTTTCTTAAAATCATGTTACTTTTTAAAGATATGATGTATAGTTTATGAGTTATTTATGTAATAAAATATAAAAACACGTTTGAAAATAGAAGTTTTGATCTAGAAACACTAATTTTCTCTAAGTACTCCTATGAAACTTGGACACTTCAAAGTGAGTGTTGTATCCATGTCAGATACGTATCGAACATCTACACTTACATAACACTTGTCGATACGTGTCGAACAGATTGAAGCCGCATCATATTTTAAGAATCCAAAACTTGCATATTAGAGTTGTATCATCTTTCAAAAAGTCATATGGACCGTGTGTTACGACCACGTCTGCTTTCAAAAAAAAAAACATAGAAATCGCGCATTGAACACTACAAAGCCATATATTTGCCTAAAAAGACTTTCTTTTACCATAAAAGGGACACAAAGCTAATTAGCCCTAAATGCCTTGCAAAAATAAAGACTTCAAATTTTTTTTAAGGTACTAGTTTATTCGTTCTTTAATGTAGTTACTTAATTAGCATTTTCATTTTAAATCATTAAATTTGTTTTATACTTTAAAGAAAATATGACTTAATGATTATAAGTTTTGATACAAACTATGTGTATCACATGCATAATCATGCACATTTTTATATCGCCATGTTTCTATGTCCTGCCTTTTCAGGATTTGTCATGTCCTGTATCGGTTCTATGTCGTATTTGTATTCTATTTCCGCGTCCATGCTTCATAAAAATATTCCATTAAAAGTACTTTGTGTCAATGTTAAAAGCCCAACTTAAGAGTTGTATGATAAACAAATCATTCATAAATGGTTTGTATTTGATTCAACGCCTAGCGAGCTGCAACGAATTCGACTTGATTCAAGCAAGGGGTGGCTCGCTCAACTTTGGCTCATTGACTCCACTACTGCCAATGATATTCAATGGTTTCAGCTTAGTGTCTAGCATAAAAGGAATATGGATGATACTATTCGGAACATTGTCAAAACTGGTCCATAAAATCCGAATCCTGTGCATTACCAACCAATACAGACAGAGAGTTAGTTGATGCCCACTAACACAGGCTGAAATTGAGTTTATCAAGCATGTTATGTATCCTTCCCTACTGATATCATAACAATATGATTGAAACTAAAGTAAACAAACTAACGCTTTATAATAAAAAAGTGCAAAATTATACAAAATTATGTATTTGAAAGAATTTATATTCTATGATCGACCGATATAAACATCAACAACTCCAAATTGAAACAGTGTCTCCTCAACAAATAAAGGCTTGGGCCAAAAAAATCCTACCCAATGGAGAGATAGTTGGAGAGGTGACAAAACCCATGTAATGATGTGATCTTGTAAGTTAAATAAGGAGTTAACGGGGAACGGGTTATTTGAAACAATTGTATGCATACTTATTTGAAACATAAGGTCATGTCACATGAGAAAATAACTCTACTTCTTTTGATTCTTCAGTTCATAATGCTCCTCCAAATGACTTGGACTAACAATAAAGATAAACACAATGCAATATAAGGAAATATGATCCAAAATATACAACTTAAAAGGGTATTGAATCGGTTCTTAGAATTTGATATTCCAAAGTAGAATAAAGACCTCCAAGATTACAAGATTAATAGCTCCTGATTGGTGAACTTAAAAAAACATACTAGCCTTTGAAGGCATAGCTGTTATCAATGTTTAAAATAGAAATAACGATAACGTAACGTTTTGTTTCTGTTAGGTTATATCGCATATAGCGTAATGCATAATGTAGGTTATGCAATTTCCTATTTATTTAATTAAAAATAAATATAAAACAATAAAATAATTTTTATAAATTCAAAAATAAATTTAAAATATCTAAACAAAAGTAATATAAAACCATTTTGTAATGTATAATCTATTCTAATTTTATATTAAGTTTTACAATAATTTACACATTTATCTTCATAAACTATATTAAGTCTTAAACCGTAATTCCAGTCATCATTTAAATAAGAAAATAATATTTCAATTTTTTATTTCAATTTTAGTTATTATCATTGTTGTAATTTATATTTTATAATATTCAATTTATTTTATTTATAATTGTTGATTTCAGTGCAGTTAAAAATTCAATAAAATTAACAAGTAAGATATTTCAGCAACCGAAGAGGAATTATAACAAGCGAACAAAGTAACAATCGCAAATTAACAATTTACCAATTCCACAAGTAATCAAACAAACCAACAACTAATCAAGAAAATTACAGTAATTAGCTAATAAACAAAATAATAATCAACAAAAATATAGAAATTACTAAAAAATAATTGTAAATAACGTAATATAATGTAACTTAACGTAACATTACATAATATAACGTAAAATAACATAAAAAACGTACTGTTATGGTGTACTGAGTTATTTTCAGTTGTTACGTAGCGCTGGAGTTCCGTTAGGTTATGTAATGCAATACAACAGGTGGTTTCATAACGTGTTATATTCAACATTGATCAGTTCTTACACTAAGTTCCCACTTCCATTTACTCTTATGACTTCAGTATAAACAAAAATTTAACTGCAAACCAAGGAAAAGTAAGTATCGTAAGAGGAGAAAAAAATATAATATTATCCCTCCAACTAGGAACCATTTTCTCCTTGGCTCCACACTATGGTCAATAGCATTTCCCATTAATTTTACATTCTATCATTTCCCTGGGTAGATAAATATAAATGTCCTATACTTAGTTATTCACACAAGAATAATTAATCCGCAATATCTAGATCATCTGTCCGGAAACACTGACAAAATGTTATTTCCTTTTAGCATTTGTAAAAATACTGTAAGCAACGGATATTCCATTAACATTTCAAACATTGCTATCATAGTTAGAAGCTTAATAGATGGAAGGTATCATAAAGTCCAAGACTATCAGTAAAACAACCTAATTTCAGTTGATAAGATGAGAAAATATTTGCAATGCTTGTGTAAATTATGCATATGAAACATATTCATATTGCAATAAAATTTTTGTTCACAATTATGAATCTTCCAAAATCGAGCAGCAGAACTAGAAAAAAAAATTATTGATTTAATTAATAAAACTGAGTACCTTGTTCTGAGTTTCCGAAACCTGCTGTTCCTCGACCTTTTTCTCCAATTCTTTCTGAATATAAAAAAAAATAAAAATATTATTTTAACAAGAAATCCTTGTCCCCAAAAACCAAAAAAAAAAAATGAAATTAATACCAAAATTACCTGGGTAGTGTAAGGATAAAGAAAGATCACGGCGAGCACGGGCTTAGGGACCATCTCCAAGAGCTCATCGTCTAATCCGTAGACATCATTGAACTCCACTTCGTCCTCGGGGACTCCGAGGCCCCAGATGAACTGCAACGAAATCGATCAGAGATCAATAAAGGGAATTTTGACTAACGAAACCCTAATCGAGAGAGAGAAGGGGGTGATTGATTAGGTTAATTTGAGATCGAGAAGAGGGTTTGAGAGTGCAGGAAAGGGGAAAGATGAGGGGGGAAAAGAGAACTTGATTCATGACGTCGGGGTTTGCTTCGAGAGGAAGCCATCTCTTTTTTGACACTTCGGCCATCTGTTACTCTCTCTCGCTCGCTCGCTCGCTCGCTATGGGGCTCGATTGTCTCGGTGTCGAGAGGGAAAGCGGCGGACGCCTCCAATTTATAGACGAACTTAGTCATGTCACGTGAGGCGCACGTGCAACGCGAGGTGCATCCCGCTCCCAGTTAGTTTTTTTGTTTTTTTAATAAATGATCCGGAGACTTGCTTGTGCCTCCTGTAGCAAGGAAAAGTGGCCTTTAGGGGTTGGAGAAAAAAAAAAAAAAAATCATCCCATTTCTAAAGGGAAAAAAAAAAAAAAAAAAAAAAACTTCATCATCAATATCACTTACTACTTATACTTTTGTTACACAGTTTTAGTACAGCTTGAATATTTTTCTATGAATAGCTAGCTATACTCATTATTTCGATATCTCTTAGTTTTAGCCTCCATACATTCTCACTCGAGTCATTATCTAAGTATTTTTTTTTTTTTATGCAACCATGCAAATTTTATTTAAAATTTCCTTTTACAACAAGTAGGATAGGGATTCAAATATACATCCGCTTATATGAAGATAAAGGAGTTATATTATATATGCTAAAGATCACATTGGAGTCATATTCTTCTCTTTTAAAACAAAAAATAGCAGGAATTACACTTTCTCAACTTTATTTTGTAATAAATTTTCTCTTTTTAAATTAATTTCTTCAGCAAATAAATTTATTTTGTTCAACTCCCATGAGATGGAGCTAGCAAAATAAGGCTCAAATAAAAAGGAATTTTTTGGTTTAATTCCCATGAGAATTAATTTCATTCCAAGTGTCCAAAACTAAAACTCATGAAATTGAGTGTTATTGAACACCCAAGGATATAGAGATTATAATTTAATAATATATTTTATAAGAAACAGTAAATATTGACTGTATTTCACATAAACTATCAAATCAATTTCCTTTATTCTCATACACTAAGTATCATCCAATTTCCTTTATTCTCTCATACGTTAAGTATCATCCATTATTCTCACGCGCACACACATCATCCATAGACACAAGTATCCAGAGATATTTTTAACTATCATGCAGGTTTCCACTGAAACTGCTTGCTATCCCGCTGGTAACTACCTACTCTCTCACCGCCCAACGGGAACACGAACGCAACAGGATACGGAATCCCATCAAAATTTGATAAACATTGTCAAAGGAAAACAAATATAGATACTGCTTGTCGCCCATTTGATAAATATGCACAGCGTACATCATAGAATTAATGATAACAACACTAGCTCATTAATACAATAAATATCGACAACATAGAATCAATGATACGAACACTAGCTCATTAAGACAACAAATATCGACAACTACAGGAGCCTAAGATATCTAACTCTCAAAAGAACTCAAAGTCCAAATACTTGCCGCCGCCGCCAGGCTTCATTTCAGCCCCTTCCATCCTCTTGCTGCTGCCCTCCACCCCCTCTGCTACTCCGACTTTCACCGGCGCCTCAGTGTCGACCGGCCTTGGTATCTCTGGCGGTGTGCTGCACCTTATGAGAGCCCAATTCACCCCTTCGAAGAATGGATGCTGCTTGATCTCCGTCGCACCCCTCTTCACCCCCAGCCGATGCTGTGGCTCCTTGACTAGAAGACCCCTGATGAGATCTCTGCTCGAATAGCTGGTTGATGGGGATTCTGGGAATCTGAGCTGCTGCCCAACAACATTGAAAAGTGTTGCCCGGTTGCCTGAACCCTTGAATGGTGTTTTGCCATACAACAGCTCATGAAGGAAGATGCCGAAGGTCCACCAGTCAACAGCACTCCCATGCCCTTCGCCTTTAATAATTTCCGGCGCTAAGTATTCATGGGTCCCCACAAATGACATCGATCGAGCACTGGTGGGCTCGGCCACAAGCTCAGGGAGGGTGGCAGTATGCTGACCAGGCTCCAGCCTTGGCTTTCTCATCTTTTTCTTGTTTTGGGAGAAGAGCCTTGGCATGAGGCATGCAGGCTGGATACAGACTGATGAAGGCTCAATACAAGCAGGTTGGACACAGAATGCACTTCCTGCCCTTCTAGAAGGGTCAGAGTCGAGCAATGAGGTCTTTATGAGGGTTGGTGATACTGCACACCTTAATGAGAGATCAAAATCTGAGAGCATTATGTGACCATCATCACGGACAAGAACATTTTCTGGTTTGAGATCTCTATAGACAACTCCTAGCATGTGCAAGTACTCTAAAGCCAATAAGACTTCCGCAGCATAAAACCTGCACATGTAAGGCAGTCATAGTCCTTTTCGAAGAAATGTAAAATTTCAAAACCGTCGCAATTGAGGAAGAAACATATTCAGCTAACAGGATTTTTAACAGCAAAAGGAAGTACATTCATGCAGTGGATTACCTGTCAATCTAGTTTCTCAACATAATTGAAAACATCAATTTTAAACCGGGGCTAGTAAGGACTTTTCCAACACATTTGTTCAATTTTTTTTATTTTTTTGTCTCAACATATTTTTAACAAAACAATCAATCCCCATTTCCCGTTTAGAATTGCTGAAGGATTATGTATTAAGGAGTTTAATCCAATTCTAAACTTTCTAAACATGAATAATTCTGTACTATAATTTTCTGTTTAAATTTTTTTTCTCAAAATAGGGGATAAATTCTTCTTAAGAAAAGGACTCCTGATGAGGTAGTTGCATATTCACAGGGATTCAAATTTAAAATCCATAATTTAAGGAATTGTGTAGATCCTAATATACCTTAGTCTATCCAAAGAAAGATTCTTTTACATACAAATTGTCAGCGGGACACAAGCATGAATCAGTTACATAATTGAGAGCATTAATTTCGGAGATCAATTACGAAACATGCCATCGGTCCTCCAATATTTTTGAAAGCACCGAAGCTATCTCCATTTATTTTGACCTAACAGAGAAATAGCAAATTTGGGTGCGACTATTTTATCACTCCCCAGAAATATGTCAGCTTGTGATAGTAAATTTATTCAGAAGAATACACATACAAGAAAGTGGGAAAACAATTTAAGTATAGATATAGTCAAGAAGACATTCATTGTAAGACGTACAGACTCCTAAATAGGGGAAGGTAGTATTTCTTTGTCGTCAGCACGCTAGGATAATTTGACAGCAGGTATAGGGAGCAGAGGGAACATAGAGAAGAAGGCTGCTTGACATATTTTAAGTTGTGTAATCGTGTCATACATGACACTTATCGTTGTGTCATTACTCATCCGTATGTACTCTTTTTAGATTTTATCCCTTGTCAGAGTGTCGTGTAATGTTGCAACCATGTTGGCATGTTTGACATATTTTAAGTTGTGTAATCGTGTCATACATGACACTTATCGTTGTGTCATTACTCATCCGTATGTACTCTTTTTAGATTTTATCCCATGTCAGAGTGTCGTGTAATGTTGCAACCATGTTGGCATGTGCTTGTTCCTGTCCGTGCAAACCTGGCATGTAAAGAAATAAGGGTTTGCTACAAACTACCGTTCATCCTTTCCTTAAATTGGATGCTTCCATATTCATGACATACCCTATAACCAACTGCCTGAATATAACAGTGAGTCCATGCAAAATCGCTGTATATGTAATGAAAGTTGGATAGCCTGTAAACATCTCAAACTATGCTTAAGCTAAATTCCATAATGGGCTCACTGGAATCTCAAGTCCACGTATTGACCAGACAATGCTACTTCCTCTAGCAAATGCTGTTTTTTAGGATTGGATGACAGCAAAAATCATCAATGCTAGCAATCTCGACACGAGTGCCATGCCCTGACAAAGAAATAGGATGCTGAACATGGCAATTGCTGAACTCCAGACAAGAGGAAACAACTTTATGTGTATTTCATCTGAACATCTGAATATTTGAATATTGGGCTTATAAATATATCTAATTGTTGCTATTCAAATATGGAAGAACCTAATGTTAGCATGCATAAAGCAAGTTAGTTTTAGTCAAAAGAAGCACAACATCTTATACATAATTTAAGGTAAACAACAATTTATGTGTTTATAAGTGTCCAACATGGATGGTCATGCGAGTCGCATCCAGGATTATTGCATAGTGGCCAAGATTTTAAATATCGGCTATAGCGGATTATCGATTAAAAATATTCCATATTGAATATCATTTTCAGGGAGATATTGGAAATATTTAGTAAATATCGAATGTCAATAATGGACTATAAATATATATGTAATATATCATACAAAACTACATAAAACATAATGTTGCTAATGGAGCCCATTGCCGTAGCGGGTTTTGGTTTACCGAAACGGATCCAAAATCGGCCCAAACCCATTATGATATAATATAAATATTGGGTATGGTGCTAGGGTTTGATAGAGCTGAAGATTAGCCGAAAAAAGGAGCTAAAAGAAAAGAAAAAAGAGCCGCAAAATTGTGAGCTGAAAAAGCCGCAACAAATAAAAAAGAAGCAGGGAAATTAGCCTGCTGCTTTTGGCCTAAGAAAATAATTGAGGTTGCTAATTATTTTTGGGTGGAGGCAAGGGCGGCTGCTGCTCGGTTTTTCCGGAGTTGTTTGGTTCGGCCAAAACAAATAGGAGGAAAGGAGCGGTTTTTTTTCTTTGGTGAATCTTTGTTTTTTTCGGCGGCCGAAATAAAGAGATAAATCACTGCAACAAGAGGTTAGAGTTTGATCTCAAAATCTTGTGTGATTTCTTTGTGTTTTCTCTTGTGGTTGAGAACTAGAAGAAAGTTGTAATCCTCTTTTGATATAGTGGAAGTTTTCGATCGTATTCCCGTGGACGTAGGCATATTGCCGAACCACGTTAAATCTGCGTGTTCTCTGTCTCCGCTATTTTTCTCTTCGGTTAACTATTTGATTTCGCTAGTTGTTGCACTAGTATTATTCCACTATCTTGTGCTAACAATTGGTATCAGAGCCCTGGTTCGGGTCAGATTTCACTCAGATCGGTGTTGATTTTGAGTGGGAGTTATGGCGGAAGATAGGAAGGGAAGAATTGAAAAATTTAATGGGACAGATTTCCAATGGTGGAAATTGCAGATGGAAGATTATTTATATGAAAAGAATTTACATCAACCACTGTTTGGAGAAAAGCCAGAAAAGATGACAAATGAGAAGTGGGAATTGTTGGACAGGAGGGCTTTGGCGCAGATTCGATTGTGCCTGACAAAACAGGTTGTGTTCAACGTCTCCAAGGAGAAAACCACTTCAGGTTTGATGTCAGCGTTGGCTAAATTTTATGAGAAGCCGTCTGCTTCAAATAGACTGTTTCTAATGAAAAAGTTGTTCAACTTAAAGATGCCTTCTGATAGTTCAGTTGTTAATCATTTGAACGAATTTAACACATTATGGGCACAACTTGAATCTTTAGATTTTGTCTTTACTGGTGACATTAAAGCTTTGATGTTTATGTGTTCGTTACCGGATAGTTGGAGTAATGTTGTTACGGCCATCAGCAATTCTTCCAATACTGCTCTTAAATTCAATGATGTTATGAGTACAATCATGAATGATGAATTGATGAAAAAGAGCATGGGTGAGAGCACAGTTTCTACAAGTACTGCTCTGTCGGTTGATAATGACAGAAGAAAAAAAAGGGGTAGAAGTTCAAGCAGGGAGTCAAAGCAAAGAGGGAGATCAAAATCTAAGAGAAAGTTCAAGAAAAAGTTAAGTGTGTTGGAAATGTAAGACAGAGGGTCATATGAAGAAGGATTGTCCAAATAAAGACAAGGAAGGAGCGAATGTGGTGAATCCAAGTGAAGAGTATGATGACTTGTGTTTGTCTGCTCATACAGAATCGAGGTCAGATCTGTGGTTTGTGGATTCAGGGGCTTCGTTTCATTGCATTGCTCGTAGAGAATGGTTTGAGAATTATGTCCAATGTGATTTTGGGCAAGTGACTGTTGGTAATGGGCAGGAATGCAAGATTGTCGGTAAGGGGGCAATTCAGTTGAAGTTGCACAATGGAGGAAAGTTGCTTTTACAAAAGGTCAGGCACATACCAGATTTGAAGAAGAATTTGATATCTGTTAGCAAGCTGGATGGCGAAGGTTATCAAATCTCATTTGAGAAGAAACAGTGGAAGATCAGTAAAGGAGCAATGGTAGTGGTCAAGGGTGAGAGAGTGGGAACTCTATATTTACTCTCAAGCTCGGTGGATCACGTTGTTTCTTTGGCCACCGTGAAAAATGAGAATGCTACCTTATGGCATCAGAGGCTCTGTCACTTGAGCGAAAGCGGTATGAGGGTATTGCAATCCAGAGGTATGTTGACAGATATGAAAGATGCTAATTTTGATTTCTGTGAGAACTGTGTGTTTGGAAAGCAGAAAAGAGTTAGTTTTATGAAGGATGGTAAGGAGAAGAAAACCGAGAGATTGGAGTTGGTGCATACAGATGTATGGGGGCCTTCTTCGGCGAAGTCTTTTGGAGGTAATTCTTATTTTGTGACTTTCATAGGTGATGCAAGTAGGAAAACATAGGTGTTTGCACTTAAGCAGAAATCCGATGTTTTCAAGATCTTCAAGGTATGGAAAGCTCTTGTTGAGAATGAAACAGGTTTGAAGGTAAAATGTCTGTTGTCAGACAATGGTGGGGAATTTTGCAATAGGGAGTTCAATGACTATTGCTCAACCCACGGGATCAGGAGAGTGAAGACTGTACCGAGGATACCGCAGCAAAATGGCATGGCTGAGAGGATGAATAGAACCATTTTGGAGCGAGCTCGGAGTATGAGACTACAAGCAGGTTTGCCTTTGCAACTTTGGGGAGCTGCTGTAGATACGGCAGTCTATCTGATCAACAGGAGTCCAGCTAGTGCTTTAGATCGAGGAATTCCAGAGGAGGTGTACTCTGGTAAGACTGTGAATTATTCATTCTTAAAAGTGTTCGGTTGTATAGCATATGCACATGTGGATCATGAGATGAGAAAGAAGCTTGATTCTAAATCTCAGAAGTGTGCATTCATTGGATACGGTGGCGACGAATATGGTTATCGCTTATGGGATTATGAGCAAAACAAGTTAATTCGTAGCAGAGATGTAGTATTTAATGAGGGCTGTATGTATAAAGACCGAATGGAAAGTAAGAATGATAATGCAGTGGAGAAACAGCACTTGGAGTTGGATGAGCCACAGGATGGGATGGATCCCATGGATAAAAGAAATGAAGAAATACCTACATCTAAAGGAGAAGAAATGGCTACACCTGAAAATACACAAGTTTCAGATGAGACCGAACAGGAAAGAGAGTCATTGACTGAAATAGATGGTTCCAGTACTTCATCAGAGAGTGTTCCCACTTTGAAGAGGAGCACGAGGATAAGGAAGCCAACCCAAAAACTTTGTCTTCCATTATATCATATTTTGTATACTGATGCAGGTGAACCAGAGAGTTACCAAGAGGCTATGCAGGATAAACTTCATCTTAAGTGGGAGCAAGCCATGCGTGATGAGATGTCTTCTTTGGAGGAGAATCACACATGGGAATTAGTGAAGCGACCGGAAAATAAGAAAGTATTGCATAACAAGTGAGTATACAGGGTAAAACATGAGGTAGGAGGGACACAAAGGTTCAAGGCTAGACTTGTGGTGAAAGGATACGGTCAGAGAAAAGGTATTGACTTCAATGAAATATTTGCACATGTTGTCAAGATGACTTCTATCAGAGCAATACTGAGTATTGTGGCTGTGAAAGGATTGTATTTAGAGCAGCTCGATGTGAAAACTGCTTGTCTTCATGGTGATTTGGAAGAGGAAATATACATGGAACAGCCGGAGGGATATGAAGTTGAAGGAAAAGAGAATTAGGTATGTCGACTGAAAAGGAGCTTGTATGGGTTGAAACAAGCGCCGAGACAATGGTACTTGAAGTTCGACAAGTTTATGTTGGATTCGGATTTTGCCAGAAGCAATTCAGATCATTGTGTATATCTACAAAAGTTTAAAGATGGTAACTTTATTATACTTACTTTGTATGTAGATGATATGCTTGTGGCAGGTACATGCATGAAGAAAATCAATGATCTGAAAAGGAAGTTGGCAGGGAGATTCTCTATGAAGGACATGGGTGAGGCTAAACAACTTCTTGGGATGCAAATTATCCGAGATAAGAAAAACAAGAAATTGTGGTTATCTCAGGAGGAATACATCAAGAAGCTGTTGGAGAGATTCAACATGGATAATGCAAAATCGGTAACTACAGCTCTTGGTGGTCAGTTCAAACTGTCAAAAGAGCAAGGTGCTAAGACAGATGAGGAGAAGAAACACATGGAGAATGTACCTTATTCATCGGCCGTTGGGAGTCTCATGTACGCAATAGTGAGTACAAGACCAGATATTGCACATGCAGTAGGAGTAGTGAGTAGATTCATGAAGAACCCTGTAAAAGAATATTGGCAAGCGGTGAAGTGGATTTTCAGGTATTTGAAAGGTACTTCAAATTATTATTTGTGTTTTGGGGGTGATAACATTGATGTGCAAGGTTTTGTGGATTCGGACCATGCGGGTGATAAAGACAATGGCATGAGCACCACAGGTTATGTCTTTACTGTAGGAGGGACAGCGGTAAGCTGGGTTTTAAGATTACAATCAATTGTTGCTTTATCTTCGACAGAAGCTGAGTATGTTGCAGCTGCAGAAGCAAGTAAGGAGTTTATTTGGTTGCAGCGATTGATGAGTGAGTTGGGTTTTGATGGAGTGGATTGCAGATTATTCAGTGACAGTCAGAGTGCAATTCATCTTGCTAAGAACTCGGCGTATCATTTACGGACTAAACATATTCACTTGAGATATCATTTCATTAGATTCTTGTTGGAGGATGGCCAATTGAAGTTGGAGAATATTGAGGGCAGTAAGAATCCTGCAGATATGTTGACAAAGCCGGTTGATGGGAAAAAGTTGAGCTATTGCTCAACTTCGCTACATTTGTGTTGAATGCTGAAATTGGGACTTTGAACGATCGAGGTAAAAACTTTGGACACTAGGATTATCTTGTATAGAGATTACATTTTTAGCAATGGTCTCCAAGTGGGAGATTGTTGCTAATGGAGCCCATTGCCGTAGCGGGTTTCGGTTTACCCAAACGGGTCCAAAACCGGCCCAAACCCATTATGATATAATATAAATATGGGGTATGGTGCTAGGGTTTGGTAGAGCTGAAGATTAGCCGAAAAAAGGAGCTAAAAGAAAAGAAAAAAGAGCCGAAAAATTGTGAGCTGAAAAAGCAGCAACAAATAAAAAAGAAGCAGGGAAATTAGCCTGCTGCTTTTGGCCTAAGAAAATAATTGAGGTTGCTAATTATTTTTGGGTGGAGGCAAGGGCGGCTGCTGCTCGGTTTTTCCGGAGTTGTTTGGTTCGGCCAAAACAAATAGGAGGAAAGGAGCGGTTTTTTTCTTTGGTGAATCTTTGTTTTTTTCGGCGGCCGAAGCAAAGAGGTAAATCACTGCAACAAGATGTTAGAGTTTGATCTCAAAATCTTGTGTGATTTCTCTTGTGGTTGAGAACTAGAAGAAAGTTGTAATCCTCTTTTGATATAGTGGAAGTTTTCGATCGTGTTCCCGTGGACGTAGGCATATTGCCGAACCACGTTAAATCTGCGTGTTCTCTGTCTCCGCTATTTTTCTCTTCGGTTAACTATTTGATTTCGCTGGTTGTTGCATTAGTATTATTCCGCTATCTTATGCTAACACATAATACACACCCAGGTATATATATATATATATATATATATTATATACACACACACATTTAGGATATACTTATCTCAACAAACTACATTAAGCATTAAGTCAATCAATCCATAATCACTAATACAATAACCACTGAGACAGTAACCAATAAGTTTTACTATGACTTTTATTTTAACATAAATTTGAGGTAATTTTCTTAATTTTACTATAATTCAAGTATTTAACAATAATTTTATTGTAATTTAATAGCAAATCATTCACCTGTTAAAAAAACCCCTCAATTTAAAGTTTGATAGAGGCAATTAGATATTTAATTTGCTCAAATAACCAAGAAAAGGAGTAAACTAGATTAAATAGGCCACAAAAGAATTTGCCCAGGGCTCTGATATCAATGAATACCAACTGTTATTTGGATCCCGATATTGCGCATGTTGAACCTAATATCGGTGAATTTTCCTGAAAATGATATACACATTGTGATGTTAAATATCGTAGGCTGATACTTTGTCATAAAAATTTGATTGTTTTTTTAATTCTCATGATATTAATTTACAATGATTCGAAAGGAAAAAAAAATAGAAAAAGATTACAATAAAACGAAGCGTTGGATTGTGCTTCCGTTTGTTTAGTGTTGCACTCTTCCTTCGTGCCTATGAGACTCACTTCTACGTCTCATTAACGATCCAACGTTTTGGTCGTAGATGTCAGAAGAAGGGTTGTTGGCCTCCTTGATGAACTCATGAGAGGCTACTTGCTGGATGAAGCAAGTATTGAATCAATGATCTTCCTAAAAGATCCCAATTTCTCTCTTCTTACACCTACTTATAGGCCAAGAGAGAGTTCCACTTTCCTTTCTAGAAATCTCCTTTTTTTATAAAATTAGAGATCCACTTTCCTTCTAAAGAGATTGGAAACTCTTAAAAGGGTGTAATTGGATGGGATTTGATCTCCTAATTTGTGGTCGAAACTAATATCAGTTTAACTGAAACTCTAGTGACGCAAGGCAGTTAGCGTTGCATTCGGATATTTTACGCAAAGTTACATGGTTAGCTTCACGTCTGATGATAATACACAAGGCTATATCTTAGTTTGGAGTTTTTCCACTCTACAATACTGTGATATTGTAGCTGCTATTTAAAACCTTACAAACAACAATGTCATGTTTAGGGAAGCATCCAACATATTAGGCAACTTAGAAAAATTGAAAAGTTTAAGTTGCATATGAACAAATTGCATTTCCCTTCCAAGAAATATATATTTTCTTCAACTGCAAACAGACATACAGTGCTCACATGCACTCTCCTTTGAACACAATTTTATTTAAAAGGCATGCTAAATATTGTAAGTTTTTAAGTAGATAAGGCTAGACTCTAAGAAGTTTCTAACATAATCACAAGAAGATAGGTAGTGTTTATTTGCATTCTTCATATTCTGTAAACATTTCCTAATACAGTAAAAAGCATTTATCCTAGAAAAGTTCCCAACTTGCCTGTGCTCAAAGTGCACCAACAAACTTTATATGATATCAGCCAACATAACCTGACATATCATTTTTGAGGTCCGACAACAACCTTAAGGGGAAAAAATATCCCCATATCGTTTTGTGCCGAGTTTCCCCAATACATCTGATTTTGTCTGATATATCAGCTGCTATTTCGGGTTCTGTATATCAGTCAATTTTTTCTAATATTGGATTCACTGAGTTTTTGTTGCAAAAGACAGATATCTTGCCCACACAAATAGGCACCCAAAATAGTGTCACACAAGAACTAATGCAAAAATAAGAGAAGACACAAAATTTAACGAGATTCGGTAAATGTAACATACGTTCTCGGACGCCAACAATCAATCCACTATCACCAAAGTTTCAAATTTACAAAGATCTCTGGTAAATTGGAAAGTTCCCCAAGAATTAGAGAATTTTTCCAAAATCTAAAAACCCAAAATTACAACTTGGAATTTTTCAGATTTGAAAATCTTCCCAAAATAAAATCTGTTTTCTCAGAACAGTTTTATATAATAACTAATTATTTTGGATACTCAAAACCAAAAACATAAGGCCTTATTTATAGGACTCATGGGTGGTGTATTTTTAGCACCCAGCCGATGTGGGACTAAAAAAGCCACCCAAATTCAACAATCTCCATCTTGGCGAATATGAACCACATCGTAAGCGCCTCCAAATGAAAATTTTCAAACTGCCAAAATATTGAGCAAATCCAAACAATACTTGAATTTGGTCAAAGTCACTACCTGGATCATCATATCAGCGGGATTCTCTGCAGTTCCAATCTTATAAAGTAATATCCTCTCATCTTCAATAATTTCCCGCACAAAATGATACTTGACGTCGATATGCTTTGTCCGTGCATGATAGACTTGATTCTTTGCCAAGTGAATTGCACTCTGACTGTCACAATACATAATAATCTGTTTCTGAATAATTCCCAAATCTTCAAGTAACCCCTGTAACCAAATTGCCTCCTTTACAGCTTCTGTAACTGCCATATATTCTGCTTCTGTAGTAGACAGAGCAACCGTGGACTGCAAAGTAGACCTCCAACTTACTGGTGTTTTAGCGAGAGTAAACACATAACCAGTAGTTGATCGACGTTTATCCAAATCAACTGCGTAGTCAGAATCAACATATCCAACTACATACTGACCAAGAGTATCATCACACTCAAATACCAAACTATCATTTACGGTATTCAGAAGATATCGTAAAATCCATTTCACAGCCTGCCAATGTTCTTTTTCAGAATCATGCATATACCTGCTCACAACGCCAACTGCCTGTGAGATGTCAGGTCTCGTACACACCATAGCGTACATTAAGCTACCAACTGCATTTGAATAAGGAACCTTCGACATATACTCACGTTTCTCATCTGTGCTAGGAGATAAACCTGCACTTAACTTGAAATGAGAAGCAAGTGGGATACTCAGGTTTTGATTGCTCTGTCATGCCAAAACGCTGTAGCATTTTCTTCAGATATTATTTCTGAGACAACCAAACCTTCCTCTCTTTCGATCTCTGCTTATCTCCATGTCGAGAATCCTTTAGCTTCACCCAAATCTTTCATTTCAAACTCTTGATTCAACTGAGCTTTTAATATTTCAATCTCTTCTTGGCTCTTTGAAGCTATTAGCATATCATCCACATACAAGAGTAGATAAATGAATGACTTATCATGTAGCTTGCGAAAATACACACAGTGATCAAATTTACTTCTAGTGTATTTTAAACATATCATAAATTGATCAAATCGCTTGTACCACTGTCTCGGAGATTGCTTCAATCCATATAATGATTTATTTAATTTGCAAACCCAATTTTCTTTTTCAGCAACCTTGAATCCGTCTGGCTGAGTCATATAGATTTCCTCTTCCAAATCACCGTGTAAAAACGCGATTTTCACATCAAGTTGAACTAGTTCCAAATCAAACTGTGCTACTAAGGCTAACATAATCTGAATAGAAGAATGTTTAACGACTGGAGAAAATACCTCATTATAATCAACTCCTTCCTTCTGAGGATAGCCTTTCGTCACTAATCTTGCCTTGTAGCGAACATCATTTTTGTCAGGAAATCCTTCTTTCTTTGTAAATACCCATTTGCACCCTATTGCCTTCTTATCTTTAGGTAGTTGAGCTAACTCCCAAATTTGATTCTTCTGAATAGACTGCATCTCTTCATCCATTGCTCTCTTCCACTTTTTATCTTCTGAACTTCTAATTGTTTCTCTATAGGTGAAAGGAACATCATCTATAACAGAAAGTGCTAGGCCACCACTGTATCAAGGAAATGAGCAGGTTTCTTAATTTCTCGACGTGGCCTGTCATGTGCAATTGAGCTTGGTTGCTGTGGAGGTTCTTGGGTTAAAACCTCTTCTTCTTTTTCTTCGACATCCTTCTCTGCCATTGGACTGTCGATATAAATTGGGTCAAATCTAGCTTTTTCAAACTCCACCTGTTGCGGAGTACTCTCCACCTGCTGCTGAATATTAGTGGTCTTCTTTTCTTTTCCAGAATTACTAAGTGTCACCTTTTTCAACATGGCAGATTCATCAAATGTAACATCCCTGCTAAAAATAATTTTCTTTGAATTTGGATACCAAAGGCGATATCCTTTCACTCCCGAGCTTATTCCCATGAACAATGCTTTCTTGGCTGTTGGATCCAACTTAGACTCCTTTACATGATAATAAGTAGTGGAACCAAACACATGTAAGAAATCATAATCATAAGCAGGTTTTCCAGACCATAACTCAATCGGTGTCTTGCCTTCAATTGCAGCTGATGGTAATCGATTAATGAGATGACAAGCATAAGTCACTGCCTCAGCCCAAAATCCCTTACTTAACCCAGTATTAAGCAACATACATCGAACTTTCTCCAGCAAAGTCCTGTTCATGCGTTCTGCCACCCCATTTTCTGTGGTAAATCTGTATTGGTGAAGTGTCGAACAATACCTTCATCTTGGCAAACTTTCAGAAACGGATCACTTTTATACTCACCACCGTCATCTGATCTAAACTTCTTTATCTTTCTGCCTGTCTGAGTCTCAATCATCTTTTTCCATTTTAGAAAAATTCCCAACACTTCATCTTTAGTTTTCATCAGATACACCCAAACTCTTTTAGAGTAATCATCAACAAAAGTAACAAAGTAATGCATACCTCCCAAAGAAGGTGTTTTAGTAGGACCCCAAACATCAGAGTGAATATAGTCCAAAATTCCTTCAGTATTATGGATAGCAGTGCCAAACTTTACTCTTGTCTTTTTTCCTATGACACAATACTCAAAAAAATCTAATTTACCGGTTTTTGCACCTTTTAGTAAGCCTTTCTTTACTAAATTTTGCAAAACTCTCATACCTACATGACCAAGTTGCATGTGCCACAACATGGATGTTTCTGCATCTGTATCCTCTTCAGAGGCTGTAGCTACTGATTCAATAACTGTACTACCCTAAAAGTAGTACAAGTTATTCTTCCTCGTACCTTTCATCACTACAAGTGCGCCTGAAGTGACTCTGAGAACTCCATCTCGGATAGATATAGCGAAACCTTTTGCTTCTAATTCTCCCAAAGAGATGAGATTCTTCTTTAAATCTGGTACATATCGAACATCTGTCAAAACTCTGATTGATCCATCATGATTCTTTAAATGGATTGAACCTATCCCAATTATCTTGCAAGAGCTGTCATTGCCCATAAAAACAGCTCCTCCATCAAACTCTTCAAAATTGAAGAACCACTCCTTGTGAAGACACATATGGTAGGTGCATCCGGAATCCAAAATCCACTCATCAGAATGAGAAACTGAAGGTAGACCAACCAATGCAAAATCTAAGTCATCATCTTCACACTTGGCTACATATGCATCAGAATCAACCTTGCCCTTATCTTTCTTCTTCAACTTTGAACAATCTTTCTTCCAATGCCCTTTTTTATGACAAAAAAGCACATTCATCTTTATCAGGTTTGCCTCTTGATTAGGATATGCCTCTCTGATTGGATTTACGACTTTGAGATCGGGCTCTGGCAGCATACACCTCAGCTGTATTATACCCATGCTCTTTCTGATTTTTCTTTCTGATCTCAGAATTGTACAATGCATTGTATACCTCATCAAAAGTCACCTTATCCTTACCATGAAAGAGAGTAGTGACAAGGTGATCATACTCATCAAAAAGAGAAGCCAACAATAATAAAGCATGATCTTCATTTTTAACAGTCACATCCAAATTTAACAAATCTGCTATTAATTTATTGAAAGCAGCAATGTGATTGTTGATAGATGTACCTGGTTGATACTGGAAGCGGAACAATTTCTTCTTCAAATAGAGTCGACTCTCACTGCTCTTCTTCATAAACTTATTCTCTAGCTCATTCCACATATTACTTGCAGATGTCTCTTTCATGAAAGGATATTTTTGTTCCCTTGTGAGACAAGATCGTATAGTACCACATGCTTGACGATTAATTTTTTCTCATTCTTTATCGGTCATCTTCTCTGGTTTCTTATCTTCCAGAGCAACATCCAACTCTTGCTGATAAAGAATATCCAAGACTTCGCACTGCCACATACCGAAATTGTTGCGGCCATTAAACTTCTCAACTTCAAACTTTGCATTAGTCAGAGTAAACTTAGCCGGTGTAGACGAAGAACCTTCTGCCATTTTTTAATAATTTGCCAAGGTCGAACTTTCGGCTCTGATACCACTTGTTGCGAAAGACAGATATCTTGCCCACACAAATAGGCACCCAAAATAGTGTCACACAAGAACTAATGCAAAAATAAGAGAAGACACAAAATTTAACGAGATTCGGTAAATGTTACCTACGTCCTCGGGCGCCAACAATCAATCCACTATCACCAAAGTTTCAAATTTACAAAGATCTCTGGTAAATTGAAAAGTTCCCCAAGAATTAGAGAATTTTCTCAAAACCCAAAATTACAACTTGAAATTTTTCAGATTTGAAAAACTTCCCAAAATAAAAATTGTTTTCTCAGAATAGTTTTATATAATAACTAATTATTTTGGATACTCAAAACCAAAGACACAAGGCCCTATTTATAGGACGCATGGGTGGTGTCTCTTTAGCACCCAGCCGATGTGGGACTAAAAGAGCCACCCAAATTCAACAGTTTTAAGCTTCAGATTGTGTCCAGTTTTGTTTTCTGAAGGTTTAGCATTTAGTTAGCTTTTGTCTTGCGGCATCTGAATAGCTTCTGAAACAGTTAGTCATATATTCATGGACTCAATGCACTTTGCCAAGGTAAGTACATCAAAAACATGTTTTAAGTAGTATTTCATGATTTCTATGTTTATTATTTGTCAAGGTCTTATTTAGGAAATATATTTACCATCCAATATAACATCCTAACATTCACCTTTTCTTTTGGAGCAAAATCCTGATATTTACTTAGCATCCCTAACACATGATAACTAATATGGAATTTTCTCATACAATTCCAATTTCCGATAATTAAAACCATGCTTTAGATATTTCTTCCCTTGTTGCAAAATACTTCATTATATGGCTTATATATAGAGTTACCTCCAAGCAGACTTTATTTGTTACTATGTACATACAAATATGAACAATAAGTTCCCAGGCTTGGGGGGCGGGGGGCCTGCCTGGCCTGCTGCATGCTCATGGAGATGCATCATGGTCGTTGTATCCTATTTAAATGGGAATTCCGAATCCAAAGAAATACCATACACAAGAAAAAACCACTTTTCATTCTAATGTTACACGGCTCACTGTGATCCACATGGGGAATAGGACCAATTAAAATTGCTAGGCATTAATTCACCTTTTTTTTTGGAAGTTCTTCCCCACTTCATGCACGGGTTCTTCCCCCCAATAACTTAGAAGGTTATTTGGTCGAGTCTATCAGATGATGAGCTATGCTGCACTTGTACAAATAGAGGATAAAGGTATGATAATAATGCTGGTATGCGAATGTGACAAAACTTGAAACAATTATGTCTTAATAATGGCAATGCAAATTTTACATTTGTATTTGAATCAATATAATTACAGAAAATATGAATTTTAAAAATGTAATGGTCAAAAAAACAAATAATATAAATTTTTCCTGGTTGTACGTATTAAGAGCTACCAGAATATCCAAAATTCTTCATTAAGAAAATAGATAAATTATTGTGAACCTATCATTTTAATGCACTATAATTTTTAGTTTGTAGTCATGGATAAACCTCTTTCCTTCTTTAAAGCACATAACATACAGTCTAAATTTTAGGATACATCATTGGAGTATGCAGTTAGGTTCCTACAGTATCTAAGTATCGAACTGTATGAAATATATGTCTGTCACCTCTAATGGAGATACATGCAATATAGATGATGAGGGCTTCTTCAGGATATTATCTTATAAGTTAAGAAGTTCTTTTTTTCATATTAATAATTTAGGCTTGTCTTTATTGTTTAAAAAGCATCCATATGGGCAAACTTTATTCTATTGTCACCAAATGATAGTGCAATTGGGCTGGCTAAAAGGCAATTGGAATATGGAACATCTGCAATTTTACATGCAATAGCCTCTTGAACCAAGAGGACTGCAGTTCAACTTATATGTGGAGCATGACATTGTCATATCCATATAAACAAAATCAGTTTTTGATCTTAGAACTTTTATTGATAGAAATGCCCTTTGAAAATAGAAGTTAGCTTCTAGAAGCAGACTCCTGCCAGGTCCTTAAGCCTAGTATAGGAAAAACTGTTATATGGTGACACAATCAAAAATCTTAACAAGTCTACTACATGAACAAGAAATTTTCATCTGTATATCTAAACAAAAGTTATTTCAGAAGGCCAACTTGTTCACCATTGAACTTCAGCTTATGTCAGTGAATCCAATCAAGTGAAAACCTTGATTATCTTAAAGACACGCTATCATGTGAAATACAAACTGAAACTACACTAAGAATTATTTCATAAAGATATTTTCGTTTCGATTTACACTGTCAAAACAGGAGAAAGAACTCCTATAAAGTCCAAAGCTCAGTCGCCTATTTCCAAAGCAGCATTAATACTTTAAACAACTTTGAATTAATTATTTAAAATGGAGGTAAGAATTTAAACAGATGCTAAAGAGGAAGAGTGAGATGGAATGAGAGTTCAGGTGTAACAGCAAAAAAGAAATAACAAGATGATGATTAAGGAATAGTTATAAAACCAAACAACCAAATGATGATACTCACAACTGTTGAATATGTATTTTCATAAATCACATTAGAAATGGAAAACTCTCATATCTATATAAATCTACGGCATCACTTTAGCAAGGCAAAAATTTAGAAGACATCTTAAGTCGGAGAAACAAAAATTGTTCCTCTATTTTGCTCCTTGTCAGGGCGCTTCACATGACTAATGGAGAAGCGAACTACCTGTTGGATAAGCTTAAATTCGATAAAAGAATACATTAGTTTCCTTTTTGACTAAGCCAAGGTTTCTGATATAGGCTAATATAGAAACATATCGCAAATTCGTATTGCAGTTTTAGGTACCCTATACGATATTAGATAGTATAATCTCATTCCCAATGTTGCCAGTATTGCTGATGTACTATCAATATCTCCAATATTGGCAACATAATACATCTGATATTGCTGAATTGCAATACCATAAACCATTATCCGATACTGATATCATTTTTTGAGATTTAAAACCTTGTTGTAACTTTCACGATTTCATGTCAGATTTCTATTGCATGAAATTTCCATAGACCTAAGCTAAAACCAATTGAAAAACCGTATAGAGCCAAATCATCACTAGAGAATATTCTCTCAAACTCGAACAGATCATGATTTGATTTGTGAAGCTGACTAGATGAAAATAGAAGTCCTTCAAATGGGTCAAAATAATACGAGAATAATGTTAATGAAATGTGATTTTAAAGGAGCCACAAAAGTTAGAAGAGATGGTAGCAAAAGAGTTGAGAGTTTTTAGTTAAGTGAATCCAAAGTTGGAGTTTGCTAATGATTGAACAAGCTTGTGGACAGAATGAGCATAAGATTGTTTGAAATGACATGTAAGAGTTCTATTCTTACAGGAAGCATCAGATCATTCTAGCAAGTGGTGTGAATCAATCTGTAGACAGGCTGTATAGACACAAGTGAAGCACTTTATCCTAGTCAATCGTTACGGCTCCCTTCCTAAAAAACTAATGAGGCTTGCTTGTCTGGATAAATTTTTAGATAAGCTACATCATCATTAATAGATCACGAAGAGGTTTAATTTGTCTTCATGAAGCCTAAAGAAGGAACCATACTTATAAAATAACAGTTATCCCATCTTCCATCAACAGATCATTAAATGCAGGAGCATCTTCTAATTACATAATCATAGTTACTTTTAGATTCTAGCATTTACAATTTCATTGTTTTATCTTCGGCGAAGATAATGAAGCCCATCGATTCAGATCACGTCAGAATATGAAACACTGAATTAAACATCATTCAAATGAATAAACGCACTGTAAACTGATTTAGCAAAAAGGTTAGAGAGTGTTTGCAGCCCTTATGCATGTATGCGATATATGCAGCACATATTTGTGAATCAGCTCAACTTATGGAAACAGACACCAAAAAGGATATGAAGCCAAATCAGAAAAGGTACCAGGGTTCCCTGCTCACTCATGTAAAGAAAGTCCACAGTGGACATCTGATCAAGACTAGGTTATTCTATACTATTCCGAAAAGATATGAGTCTAACATCTTCAATTATGAGTTCTACGGAAGACATAATTGAGCAAGTTTGAAGTAATATGCATTTCTTCTACGTTTCTCCTCATGCTTATTTCTTCAAGTTTTAGTGGTGAGCCTGGTGACAATCCCGCTAGGTGCAATCAGGGGCGAACCTAGGTATTTAAACCAGGAGGGATAAAAGTACATATGAAATAAGTTAATTATAAAAATTTAAAATACAGAAAGACTCAAATTGAGGGATAAAGCTATAAAATTCAAAATTATGAGGGGGCAAAGATAAAATTTTATTTAAAATTGGGTTTCATATTAATTTTTGACGGGAGGCAAAGTTAAAGTCTTATTTAAATTGGATTTCATATGAATTTTTGAAGGGGGACAAAGTTAAAGTCTTATTTAAATTGGGTTTCATGTGAATTTTTGAGGGGGGAATTAAAGTCTTATTTAAATTGGGTTCACGTGAATTTTGGCTGCCCCCCTCAGTTTCAAGTGGGTCCGCCCCTGGGTGCAATTACATGCATTAAAATATGCCTAGTTAGCCAGGACGCATGGAAACTTCTGTGGTGAAGACATGTCATATCATGCACCGTTCGGGCACAACACTTCTTGCCATGTGATTGCTATTTTGAATGTAATCTTGATTTTGTAATGTATTGGTTTGGTCCTGAAAGAGGTGATGTAGGGAAGTTGTCACACGTGATCTTCTATTAACTCTCTTTTTATAAAAAGGGAGCAAATGTGATCTTTTGTAGGGGTCAATCTCAAGAGAAGAATTTACTCTTTTTTCATCATTGAGGAAAGAATTTGTTCCATCAATGAGTGAATGGATGTATGCACAAATGGGAGAGTTTTCTTGGCCTCCCACCAGGCAATGGAGATGAATAGTATTGGGTCGTACCCGTGTCACTGTGTCCTTGTCCATGCAACTTAGCTAGCCTGGGACAAGACTCATGCTATCAACATGCTCAAAATTCCTAATGTTAACTTGGAAGTAGGGTCGTTATTCAACAAGAAGGCTTGAAACCGTACAAATTTTTTAAGGATGCAACACAGACATGTGAACATGTCCAGATGGCCACATGCCCAGTCAGCTGAAGAAAATTTATACCATAAAATCAAAAATAGCAATAATACATAAAAACAAAAAACAAAGTAGCAATGGTACTAAAATTATTAGCTTGAAGCATCACATGAAACCCGAGTGATTTCTGAATACTTTATAATGTCATTTAATCCTTTCAATTATTAACACACCACAACTGCTGTCAAGGAATAGAAGACTAAAAAAATGGAAAGCCCGAGAACAAGCAAAAAGGAATATAATATGCTAAAAGTGTAATGAGAAAAGCTGCTACTTCATTTCGCAGAAGTAGTCAGCAGATATGAAAGACTATGCAGGATCTGTTAGTATGCAAGCTGATAAAAAGGTAAACAATATCCTAAAGGAAGCTGTAAGTTCAGAACAATATTTTTTTAATCTCATGAGAACGAGTGGCAAAAATAACAAAGGGAATAGTAAGTAATCATGTTTATTAGGACTAACTATGAAAAGGTAAAACATGGTGGTAAAAGAAAAGCTTAAAACAATGCAGAGGCAAAGAACAGTTAAAGATAGTAAATGAAGATCAAAAGAAATAAATTTAAGAGACTATCATATTAAAATTGAGTACCTTGCAGCATACTCAGAAAAATATTTTCCCGGTTGTCGCTGTCGCAAAGTGTGCAGATCACCACCTGGACAGAACTCCATAACTAAACACGAAAATCTATCAGTTTCAAAATGAGTGTACAAGGTCGGAAGGAATGGGTGATCTAGAAGTTGAAGAATCTCCCTTTCAGTTTGTGCCCTTGTGAGCTTCTTCCTGCTAGCCAGAGATGCCTTGTCCATCACTTTCATAGCAAAGAAGCACCTTGTCCCACTCAACTCCGACAAGTACACACTACCAATATCACCACATCCCAACCTTCTGAGCAATCTAAAATGGCTCATTCCCAATAATCCATCCCGATTACGAACAGCAAGAATAGCCTTCCATCTTGGATCATTCCCCTTGTGGGGTTTATTAGTACTCCCTGTGACATTGCTCCAATTACTATCATCACTGAGGCCGCTGCTATCACTCGCTCTGCTAATGCTCGTCTTTGCACTTTCAAGTGAGTCCCCTCTGACACTTGCCTTGCCACTCTCACAGGTCCTTTCCACACTAAGCATCCCATCACTGGTAATCCCATCACTTCGACAAGTATTCGTGCAGCTATTCATTATACTCATCGTGGTTGCCACCCCAACGCTATCAATGCTACTGTGTGGGCTGACATTGCCACTGGCAGGAAGCGAAGCATCCCACAAAATCTCCTTTTCCTCTGAATCCTGAGGTAAGCATGCAGTCTCTGTCGTCTGTGATGCTCTCGCAACGCTAAGTGGAGACACACTAAGTGGAGATGGTGGAGTGCCCGTCCCGATTGACTCTTCAACCACGTGCGATTTCAAACCCGGCACTCGAACCGGAAGATCATCTACATAAGGGCTTTTGACAGGTAGCCCTTTCACCAAACACCCTCCTTCGGGCTTCTTCTGATCAATCGCTACAAACACAGTCCTCATTGGATCTATATCGACCGGTTCCGGGGGATGACTAACCCCAGAGAACGTAGAGTGCACCTCCTCTTCGCAAGAATCACCACTCTTAATGCTGACAACCTCGGGTGCCAAATCATCAAACTCTTGAAGAGAACACTTCCCTTTCCATGTGGCCTTTGACGGGACTGTTTTGTCTAAACTTAGCGACTCTGTCGCAGGGGCTGGACCTTCTTCCCCTTTGAAAATGCTTCCTTGAGAACTCAGTGCTTGAATCACAGCAGGGAGTTCCTCAGCTAAAAAATTGCACTCTTTGACCCTATCCATCCCAATTCAACTCAAGCATCACCTAAATTCACTGATATAGCCCGCTATTTCCACCCACAAAGAGGGGGAAAAAAACCCTATCACACTCGAAATTACCTACTAAAACCAATAAAAATTCAGTTATGAGTCTAGAGTTGGAGCTTCTAATTCCAATCCGCTACATACATCACCATCCAACAAAAATACCTACCAAATTCCCATTTAAAACATCCTAAACCCCCAATTCAAAGAAAAATTAGGGCAGAACAAAAAATGTAGCAAAAATAACAGATTTAATAGAAAAATTGATGAAAAAAAAAATCAAAATTTAACACATACGCACCTCTCCAGAGAACGAAACGAGCTCCAAATTGAATTTTCTGAAACTCAATCTACGGTTTTTCTATAACAAAAAAAAGAGCGTAAGCAACGAGACTCTCCCATTTCTCTCTCTCTCTCTCTTCTTTTTGCAACTCCTGCTTTTGCTTTTGGGATCACTAATAAAACCTTTAGCTTTAATTTAATACAATTAAATGCCACTTTAATAACGGCAGTAATTAACCAACTTTATTCTAATTTATCTAAATTCCAATGGCCCGGAGACCGAGAGCAGTCCCAAAGCAAGAGATAGACGGAAGCTGTCGCCATCAGAGGTGGCCCCCACAGTGCTCCCCCGTTGTCCCCACTCCCTTAATTAGAGACCGTACGGACGCCAACTGAGCAGTTGTCGACCGTCGGATCCGATCAGGACGATTTTGTTCTTTTGTTAGTGAGATTTTTTAGTAAGTACGAGTTAATTAAGGGCGAGGGCGCAGTGACGTTAGGGAGCTAAGGTATCGTTGTTGTTGTCTGCGCAAAAGGACAAGGTGTCACTTCTTATGCTTTGGTTTGGTTCCGTTTTTGTTCTGGGAAATTCTATGTGCACAGCACTTGACTTAGTGAGCACCATTGAGTCACAAAGTCATGCGGTGCTCACCAATTCTAAATGGTGCTCACAAAGTCAATGTGTGTGCTTATTTAGAATTCCCCTTTTGTTCTCGGTTTTATTCTGAGTGAGCGCGGAGCGTCAAAGGATGAGTAAAGGCCGGTCAAAGGGCCGGTACGCGTACCAACCCGAGCCGCTCGTGATTAACTTTGAGTTTGTGGTTAATGACAGGCCTTGTTCCTGCTTGATAGCCCATGTCGCCATGTTGCTTGGATGTTAGATATGGAATCTAATCATAGAATGAGAATCGAACGTGGAATCAAACCCTAATATGGAAATTTCTAAACGAGCACAACACTGGTCTTAGTGGGCCAGAAAATTACTACTTAAGACAAAGTTACCATTATCTTTTTCAACACCATCTTGTTCCCTCAGAGTTTCTAGATGGGCACAATTTTTTTCCTAGTGAGCCCAATTTTCCTAGTGAGCATACCCTCTTTTTTGAAAAGATACGATTTTTCCTAGTGAGCACACCAATATTTCCAAAACGCCCTCCATCTCCTCCTCTTCTCCCTCGACCCCACCCGCTAGGACCTCGCCGCCGCTCTCCCAAGTCCTCTCGCCGCCGCTTGCCAGGACCTCGCCGCCGCTCGCCGGATCTCGCCGCCCTCGTGTTCTGGCTCCGTAATCCGGACTAAACAGTATGGATCAAAGACAACTGATCCGAAACTGTTAGCCCGGATCAGAAGTATTTATCCGAGCTAGACAGCCCGGATCAAGTCTGGACGACGAGGGAGCGGAGCGGGCGGAGTGGAGGGCGAAGCGGAGGGTGGGCGAATGGAGGGCGGAGCGGAGGGTGGGTGAACGGAGGGCGGAGCGGGGCAGGGCGAGGGGAGGGCGGGGCGAGCAGAGGGCAGAGCAAGCGCGGGTGGAGCGGAGCGGGGCGGAGTGAGGACGGGGCGAGCTGGGGCGGAGCGAGGGTGGGGCGGGGCGGAGCAAGGGCGAGGGAGCGAGGCGGAGCAGGTGGCGAAGGAGTGAGGGAGAAGAAAGAAGACATAGATATTTTGGTCCAAAAAATTTGATGATAAGATAGTAATATGATAGAACTTTATATAGTGGGCTCATTAGGAAAAATGGTGTGCCCATCTAGAGACTCCCTCGTTTCCCCAACACCTCTCTCTCTCCTCTTCTCCATGAAATCCCCCTCACGGGAGGGAGGGAGAGAGAGAGAGAGGGGATGAGGGTTGGGATCGGGGAGATGGAAAAGAAAGGAGATTGGAGAGATAGAAGAGAAAGAAGACAAGTGACAGTTAAGGAAAGAAGGGTGGACTCATTACAAAAAATCTTCTCTTTTCAAAAGAGATGGCGGACTCGCTAAGAAAGGTGTGCTCACTAAGTCAAGTGGTGTGCTTATTTAGAATTTCTCTCCTAATATGAAGATGCAATTCTCTATCTCTACCCCTTCTATTTTGAGAATTGTTAGATAGATTGTCAAGAATATAGCTTCTCTAATTTATAGGTTAAGAATTTGATATTTATTTACCTAAGTAATATGTATAATTGTTTATGCATAAATTTACCGGTCCAGGTCATAAGTAAAAAGTCCAATAGGTGAGAGTTCATCAAGCCTGTGAAGCTTGGAGACTCAACAAGATCTCAATCCTATCGGAATGTCTTAATTCTAATGTAACTCAAGATGGTTACATAATTAGACTTCAACTCAAATTCTCCTTTTAATCAAGAATAATTTGTCGATCAAGATCCTCTCAAAGAAGAAAACCATAACCTTTCAAAGATAGGAAAACTCATCTCTATGACGTTTTGAATGATTCTACGGTAGAGAAACTGTATCTATCTGCAATAAGAAAACTGAAGAATTCAAGTTCAATTACAATTCTATCTTTAAAAAACTATAAACATACCCCTCATCCATGAGCAAGGAACATCTTTGGAATACTAAATAATTGAGCGCTTATAATCTCAAGAGAGGAAAAAAGACATTCATTGAGATATGGTAAATCATAATCTCAAATAAAACTCATGCCGAACAAACTCATGCCGAACATCCAACTTAATGCCGAGAATGCATATTTGAGATTTGTCTTGGTCGAACCTCATAAAATCTGTGTAGATGTCTATATGTGTATTTTCTTTTTATTATCTAATAATATTTCTGTAGGATATTTGTCCAAAATTCCATGTCTTGGCAACTTACTCTCGATACTAAAAACTCTGACTCCAATATTTCTTGAATCCAATCTCTATTTAGTGTTCAAATTGGCTCAACAAATTTAACTGATCAAATTGGACATAAACAATTTTTGTCACCTATAGGAAAACTTTAGCAAACCCTATGTAATACTCGTCTAAAAGCCAACAAAGCTAACAAGCACCTCCTTGTGTGGAAGATGGAACAAATGCAAACACGTCTCACGAATCAGAAGATCTAAATACTCTGATCACCCACATCGAATTTTAAGAACTCGCCACGCAAATAGCTACTCTTATGCGAGTCGGGATGACTGTCTCGGTGACTCAAATCAATATGGAAGGAGCACTAGCCCTATCATATATAGGAGCACTGACTAAGCCTTCTGTGACCCAAGGCAATTCAAGTGATTTACATCCACTAAAGAGGAATGAACGACAACAAAGATCGACGAAGTGCCACGAAATGATTACGAAATCAAATCAACTTTGGTACAACAGAATAAGGCCCTTAAAGAGTCAGACTCTATGTTCGAAGAACATGAGCCACCCTTTAGGACTTATTCTACAATAGAAATTCTAATTCAAAGTCCCGAACTTGGATATAAGGTATGATAGTATGTTGGATCTGTCTGACCATATCTCTAATTACCATGCAGTGATGCACTTTCAAGGCGCCACCAAAGAAATTAATTAAAGTCAAACCAATACTCAGAATAAGATTAACCTCATCACCTCATGTCAATAAGAGAATTAACTACACATGACTTTGAAATATCTATCATAAAAGAGTAAAAAAAAATTAATTGAAATCTTCCAAAGATTACACAAACTAAGTTCCAAAAATCATTCTGAAAGTTGAAATTATGGTTTATAAGAAAACAATCAAAGAATCTAGAGTAATTATATGTACGCATGGTATTTATAGCCCCCAGGCTGAGAGTTAATTTAGAAGTATTTTACGTATAATTGAACTCGAAATAGGGTTGAATATTAAACCTTCAAAAATCATGTTTCAGCTGTTATTGTGCTTAAGGTTCACTGACTGTCAATGGTTATAATGATGTTCTACATCAACTATGCTTTGTAAGTGAAATCACAGTTGATAGCAGGTGCTGTAACATCTCGTTTTTTCAGTTACTCTAAAAAAGGGGAGTTCAAAAATTTCTAATCTCACAGGCATATTATCTTGGAATAATCTTAACTCTATCATATCATATTATTATACAAAATGTCAGAAATTGAAAGATATTTTATTTATATAAAAGTGAATTACATAACATAATATACTGCTCCTAATAGTACAATAAAATAATCAAATGAGCAAAAAGAATAAAGTAGTACCCAGACAAAAAAAAAAGTGTAAATAAATAATTACAAAAGATCTCAGGATAGTGATTCTACTGCTTACATTCTTTTGCTTGCTCAACGAAGTACATATGTTCGAATGACATATGCTATCTTTTCTTATCGCTAAACCTAGTTCTGACTTCAGGCAATTAAACCCAACAAGTTACATATAAAAAGAGAGAAATTGTACCGTAATAGTACATAAAAAAGTGTTCGGGAGCATGTTATGCCAATTCAAGCCGTGATAACATAAATAAACATGTAGTCATACTCATATTAATGAATGTGTATTTCCATATTAGATATGTACAACAGATCTCGATCACTAATTGTGTCAGGTATCAAAAACTAGACAGGTCATTAGAATAAATAGATATTTGGAACAAGTCATATGCTTAAGACTATATCTGATTATTGAATCTAAATTAATGGATATATAATGTTATTTCCCTTTATCGTATAAGTGTTCGTACATACTCGAGACCTTATCAGATTTATGATGCTAAACCATAATACACTATGAAGCACTTAGAATAGAAATTAGATTCTATATCAGAACTGATGTTCCACTCTAAAAATATCATAATCAAATGGTGGTCTAATATCACTAGGAACTACTATAGTGAAGATCTCATTCCCTAAATTGTAATCACCTAAAGCCGCATACGAAATAGTTCATATCAATTAGTTAGTTTTTTCATTCTCTATTGTTCATGTCATAATACATATGGACTTATTAATAACATCATGACTTGTGATATTAATATAGTGTACATGTCTGTTTATGTCAGAGTCAGATGTCAGAAATAAGAATTTAAAAATCAGAGATTAATTAATAGGTCAGTTACAAACTGTGTATATATATCCAGATTGTTATAGAATTAATCATGTTCCAGAATAGCGGTATCTACTATGTATCTCAAGTTGGTTATCAGAAATACAAGTCCTAGAATTTAAAAATCAGAGATTAATTAATGGGTCAGATATGGACTGTGTATATATATCCAGATTGTTCTAGAATTAATCTTTTTCCAGAATAGTGGCATCCATTATGTATCTCAAGTTGGTTATCAGAAATACAAGTCCTATATGCCATATATTATAGTATATCGAATTTCAGACAGTGTCGGTTTAGAGTCTCATGTAACTCATTAGAATCATATATATATATATATATATATATATATATATATATATATATATATATATATATATATATATATATATAAAATATGTAATTAAAGTACAAAATATTTCTATTACAGATCATATGTTCAATACAGAGATGTTCCTTGACCTAGAATTACTTCTAAGTTTACTTAGTTCACCAGATTATCTAGGATATTTATAGAAATACAATTATTCTAGAATAGTTTATCAGCTATCCTGCCACATCTTTCAACTTCATATTCACCTAGGTAGAATTCCTATTGGCCGGTGGTCCATGTCGCTATCTGATAGTGGCTTGGTGTTAGATGGTTACTAGAATCCTATGGCGATCATGATTTCCACCAAGGTCTCTTATTCTCTATCAGATACTAACTTCATACGCCTAGATTAGATTCTATCAATCCTATTCCATAACTTAACCCTAATTGACAGCTATACTGTAAATCCTAGCCTCCCAATGATGAGGATACAGTGGAACTCAAAACTGAATGTACCAAAAGAATAAGCCTATAGTTTTAATCATTTGGACAAAAATTTATCAACATCAGGAGCCATCGGATTGTTGGTTGGTGGTCCTAGCTGCCGGTTGGCGGTCCCATAATTTTGATGATCCTAGTCAAGTTTCTACAATTATCAATCCACTTATTGGTTTCAGTTTTATATTGTACAAACCCATATTCCTTTATACACAATTATGAACCCCGACCTGGGTTCCTGACAAAATTTTGATAACAATCTGATGCCAAGCATCCAGCCTCTAAGTTCTGATCATAAGCTCTATCAGGTTATAATAAAAAGTAAGATTAACCATATTGATATTTGAAATCACTATATACTAATTTATCTCTAGAATACAATTTAATTAGTTTTTGAGCAAGGAAAGCCGCTGGCTAGCGGTCCCCTTATCTTAAGACTATCTATGGTTTTTCTTAAAAATTCACAACGAATCAAAGTCTCCATTTCCATCATCAAGCTATCAACATGGTACACCCACACAATTCTAGCATAAAACTCTAGCTTAAAATCAAATCTAGTATCGATTAAACATAATTTTACTTCTTCTTTGTATTGATCATCATCCAGTAAACTTTATGTCTAACTAAGCATAACATTGTATACTATTTATTTATCTGAGTTTTTGAATAAAATTTCTGAAGAATCAGAAAAGATCAGACCTCTGGCTCACAGATTTTAGAGTCAGCTGTCGATCTGTTCAGTCCTGATTATAATGTAATTTAAACAATAATCTTAGAATAATATGCAGACCTTATCTCCATTTTTAGATTATTAACATGATAAGCACTAAAAAAAACTTTAGTAGTAAATCCTAAATTAAAAAATGATTCCTATTTTAAATTTAACATGCTATTTATCTCACTTTCATATTCATCAATATCTAGTGTATTATAAAATTTTAACCATAGTATATTAATCTACATCTTAGAATAAGTACGGGAGCAAATTTCACAAGTATCAAAAGTCAATTGACCACTAGATAGCAAAAAATTTATTTCATAGTTCACACATCAATTCCAAATGCTACTTTTACGGTCTAAACATAAAAGTACTTGTCGCAAATAAGCAGCTCACCAAGATTAGAGAGAGTGAAAGAAAAGTATTACTAACACTTTAGATTGTTTCAACACTTACTCCAATTATCCTTGTTGTAGCCATGAGAGAATGTGTGATGAGTTAGAGAGAGATTTGCGAGGGATAATGTGAAAATGAGAGAGGGATGGTAGATATATAGCCTACGTATAAATATAATAATTAGGAAAATTATGTCCCTTAATAAACCTAATGCAATTGATGCTCTAATTGTCCCATTATCAAGACTAACCCAAGTTCATGGTTGTCTTTCCACCTAAATCATTTGGACAAATGAGTGATGCAAAAATAAAATTCAGTGGAAAATGATGGGGAGAAGAAAAGTATTAAAACTATATTTTTGGGACTACGTGGATTTTGATCTTTTTTTAGAAAAATCCTAGAAAAATACTGATGATAAAATGAAGAGAAATGATTATAGTGTAATTTGTGGAATAATTTTTAGATGTATGATTTGGAATATAGAAGTTAAAAAGGGTATAATTAGTACATAGGGAATTAAGTATTTTTGCTGCTTTTGAACTTACTCAAAAAATTCCAAAAGAATTATCATAAATCTAGAACAATGGAAAAATAATGATCCCAAAGTTGAAATTCATTTTGAATTATAGACTTTGAGATAAATTGAAAAAAGTAAATCTTATTTTGATATAGCTGAATTAGGATATCTAACCCAATTGAAATACCATAATAAATATAAATAATAAGAAATTTAGAGTATTATATGTGTCAACTCATTGACCTTATATATCCTCCTAGAAGTTTAGTGTAAAATTTTGCACATATATGGAGTTTCCATGTGCCTTTTTACATTGTTTTAGTTATTTTGGTTCCATATCCTTCACAAACATTCATAAAAACTTATTAAACATCATTTCAACTAAAGTTGGAAATTCAAAGTATTATAATATATGATAAAAAATTTGTAGTTGACACATAAAGTGGATTAAGAGTGAATAAAAAAATAACCATAAAATATATGTTTTTTACTCGTACTCACATCCTCAATAGTAAAAACTTGAAATCTCCCAAATCCCCCCCAAAAAAAGAAAATCTACAAAAAAAAAAAAAAGAAGAAAAGAAAATACTACTCACTTTCGTAGAAAACCATAATTGCATTTACTTTATGCAACTAGCCATAAACCATAGTTTGGTCTAGTGGTTGAGTGTCGTCTCGTGAGAGTTTCTAGTAGTTATACCCACAAATATCAAGAATAAGAGATAAATAAATAAATAAATAAAATTAAATATAGATAAGTGTAAAATCAAGAAACCAAAAAATCCAACTAATAACAAAAATAAAACAAGAAACTTTTTAGTTTTCTCACATTAACTCTGACTAGTCACACAAGCTTACAAACTTCCTAAGTTTTCAAGTCTTGAGTTTAACTTCAAATCAGATAATCCTAGCAAATTTCATGAATCTTGATCCTATTGTCCACACTCTTAACACTAGATCATCTACTCCTATATATGTATGTGATTGTATCCTAATTTATCTAAGCCTCAAATTAAGATGCAAACAAGTGAATTATCTTGTCCTTTTGGTTTTGTATTTTTTTTCTTTTCTTGCATTATTCACTATCCATATGAATATCTATGCTTCATAACGCATAAATATCCAATTGCTCGACTATGACTACTCTTTAAAACCATCTTTTGTGTGGACTTATATGCTTCTCAAACAAACACACCCAACTACTCAGTATTTATTTTATTTTCCAATAAAGGATCTATACCTTAATACATGACTAACTTTCTCTGTTTATTTTTTAAATAATCAAGACTCTCCATTTAGTTTTCATCTTCCTTTTTAGTTTCAGCGAACCATTATTTAATTGTAATAGGTGCATATTCATTTCGAATCTAAATATTTTGAAATATAATATTTTTGCATCTTAATATTGAATCCAAGATAGAAAGAAAACCTAGTAAATCCATTTTACTCCTAAATATTAACTCAAAGTTCTCAGCTTATTTTCTGTTAGATCAATTTTTTGCAAGACATTTTTGAGTTTTTCAATTTTTTAAATATATATATATATATATATATATATATATATATATATATATATATATATATATATATATATATATATATATATATATATATATATATATATATATATATATATATATATATATATATATATTTAACATGCATGCGCACACGCGTGCGCGCACACACACACTATACACTATATATTATACATAAATACTATAATAAACAAACATATATACACACGCATTAATACAAATTGAAATAGAAATAATGAATTCAGGTGATACCCATGTCTCCACTACCAACTTATCTAGTGTATTATTCTTAATCCAAGATAATGGACAATATAGCACTAGTAACACAAGGATACAAGAGAAATATAGGTTTGGAAGTGAGTACACCTAATTCATTCTTTATTTCTCCCGTTACTATCTTTCTCTTCTTCCACATCTAAGTTGCATTATTGGTCCTCCTCTTCACTCTCCTTGGAAACTATAGTTTAATCTCACATCGTGGCATGAAAGATATATTAAATGTATCGCACATGCCGCTTCTCAATCGATCATAGTGTGCATCTAACTTATCAAATTTTCCCTTCATGTAAGTGTACAAAGTGTCCAATATTATCTCTTCCGTGTCTAGAGGAAAACGTCATAGGTTGTACTGAAGATGAGACTAGTTGCTATGCAAATGGGCCAGGTTATGACGTTGTTGTTGTAAATTGGACCGATATATTGGATGGAGGCACTTACTCTATCTATGTGCTCAAGCTCTTCTTAACAGTCTTATCCGTCATTGCGTCTTCGAGTGCAGTGATTATATTTGAGGGAGCTGTTGGGTTAATATATCACTGGCAAAGCTTCACGCTTAATGAACTCAATATCAACATCGACTTTGCCGCTCGTGGATACTTGAGGCAGTCCTTAATCTACTGCAGCCATAAATTACTGAAGAGACATGATTTACATTATTTCAAATGGTCTTTCTCTCATAATCCAGTGGAGGATCACTTCATTCTTTCTGTAAACTCCCATAATTATGGATGTGGAGTGATGCTATACTTACTTAAGAAGAACACTAAAAATAGCTCTTCCTTGAGAAGCCTGGATTTCATGAATCCTAAACTGAATTGACAATTCGTAATTCCCTACACAATTTTTTGAATGCTTCAACAAATAGGTAGTCATATCAGTGCGTCATTGAATGAAGGTTAATTAGTAGAGATTGGTACTGGGTGTGGATCGCTAAGATATTGGTCATAGTGAATTTGGATTGACTGATCATGCAAAAAACGACACCACTGGGGTATCCTCGCCAGTTTTCACCAAATGGGCATTAAATTCCAAGATAATTTCATTGAAGCTGGGGCATGGTCATGTGCGGAGTATCGATCCAATCTTACACAGCATAAGATTTGTAAAAACTCTAGATTTTTGTTTAACTTCTCGTAGTTGACTCATCATTTCTGCCATAACTTGAACTTTTGAATTTATGTATATCGACACCTATTCCTCAAGGACGGAATTGGTGTAGGAAATACTCGTGATGCCTTACATTAGGAGGGAGACGACTCACCCTAAACCCTTTTGACTGTCATCTTATATGGACCATATGCATATTGCAAAAAGAGAGTATAATAATCAACCCTCAAATAATATCTTACACCTGTCACTCGATTGCTCCATTTATAGGCAAATATCCAAATAAATGATGAATTTTTGAAGAAATATGATAGTAATAGTACAAGAGTATATAGTTGTAAGGTTGATCAAACCCTCAACAAGTCATATATTAGACGTTACTATGCTTCAGGTCCACTACTCCAACCATGGCGGTAGCGACTACCAGTATGAATGATGCTTTGTAGGTGAAATCACAGTCGATAGTAGGTGTCAGCCCATCTATTACATGTATCAGCCCAACAATTACAGTCTGTAAATTTTATATATGTGTGGGGGTTTTTTCTGCCTCTTTCACCTCATTTTGGCTTCATATCCTACAAAACATCCATATATACTTATTAAGAAATTTCAACTCATGCTAGGCATTCAAAGCATAATATAACATATCATGACAATTATTAAATTAACATATATAAGTTTGATTGAGTGTATAGAAAATAACTATAAAAATAAACACTTTTCACTTACACAAAACATATCAACAAACAAAATTTCTAGGATTGGTTGACTAATGGTTGTGGTTGGTCGACCAATCTAGACAAACCTACCATAATCAATCAACCATAAAGGTAGTCGACAAATATACGAAAAATATGAGAGTTGACTCTGAATTGGTTGATTAATTACAAGATTAATCGACCAACAAAATGAATATACTCAAAGTATGCTTTGATTCAATTATACCTTTAGTCGACCAATCACAACAGAATACAATATTTAGTTTGTACATTAGTAGTTTTAGTGGTATTTATCTTTTATGCGAACTTTAAGATAAATTAAACTTTAATTAAGCAAAACTTAATAAACAAACTATCGAGCAGTCGTTTTTCATAATGAGAAATTTTGCAATATTGAACTTATTCGTCTATCATATTACCAAAAGAACTGTGCATGCGATAGCAACAAAACATCAACAATTCCAACAATAAATCATTGTTAAGATCATTTCTCATGTGATAACAACAAAATATTAGCAATTCCAACAATATTGGACACAAGAAATTGTTTTCCTCTCTCCAAGAGAATATATGCGACAGGTAATCAGATTGGAACACCAAACCACATACAATATAACCGTCAAAACAAAGAGTATATGCCACTTTTAATAGATTTTCGACCATAAAAAGAATATATAAAGATGCTTGTTTTTATATCATATTACAAATAGAGCCTTGAAAACAGATAATATGGTAGTTATCTATTACAATCCACTACATAATGTATAAGTTTGGAAATTATATCATAAGTAAACTACTATTGAGGAGATGGTGGTGATGGGAAGTGATGATAACACAAACATGAGCCTTCCCAACCGGCTATAATATATGTAAATCTTTTAACAGATGCTACTGCAGTTATAATATTTTATGTTACTTCCTTGCAATCTCTATACCGGGCAACAAGTATAGAAGATACTCGTACTTCTATATAGGTGTCGTCAATCAAGCCAATGCATTTTTATGTATAGTTTATTTTCCTTCATAGTTTTTCTTAATTTGGATTTTCTATGTTAAAAAACTCTAAATCTAATTTGTTTTGATGATTTGAGATTTAAATAGTACCTGCATGATTGGATAATTGTTACTTGATATCCTTCTATAGCACACACTTCCATAGGTTGCTTGCTTTCAAATTTCATAATCATAATTAAAATTTAAATATTTCATCACCATTTGAATAAACATTATTAGTTTCTAAATCTCAAATCCTCATTTTTTAAAATGCATTGATAATAAACAAGTGTATGGATGCTAAGATATCATTTGCTATTCACTCAAATTTCAATCAAATAATATGCAAAGTGTCAAAATAAATGGTAAATACAAGATAATCAGATACTATGCAAAAGTCTTGATATACAAACTCAAAATAGTTTATAACAAATCTTGATACACACTCACACACACCTAAAGAAACCTATTTAATCCCTTTCTTACTTAATTGATTGACTAACTGTATAATTGTTAGCATAAAATTTATCTAATTGGTTGTCAAACCCTATGATTGGTTGATTAATTTAGAGCTTTGATATTCAGAAACCTCTAATTGATTGTCGAACCCTGTGATTGGTTGATTGAAGCAGAGCTTCAATTTTAAAAAGCCTCTGATTGGAACCAACCATGTGATTGGTCGACCAATCCAGATTCTATATTATGATTTTTGCCCTATTGGTTGACCAATTTATGGGCTTGGTTGACCAATCAAAAGAATTTTCTTCGATTGATCAGCAACTCATTATCTTAGTTGATCAAAACTGCTTGAAATCACTACAATTAGTTAAAAACCTATACTAATAAATAAGCAACAAAAATTAACTGAAAAATTACAAGAGTAAAAATTAATGCAGCTTAAATAGAAAAAATTTCATTAAATAAAATGCTTTCATAAAATTCCAATTCCATACTCTTCGAAACCTTATAAGAAATTAAATAAATATCTAGGATTTTCATCATGGGAATCAACCTTAATTTCCAAAGAGAAAATAATGAATGGAAAAATACCTGATGGAGAAAAATTCAAAGTAAAGCTCTGCTGGGATTTGTTGAATTGTCGCTGCTAAAAGGAAGAGAGGAGAGAGAAAAATAAGACGAAGTGTGATTGTATTCCAATTCATTTTTTTTTTTGCCAGGAAAACTCTACAAGGACTATAACTACTAATATCTCACTTTAGATACATCTTTTGCTGTAAGTTCAGTAAGTCTAATCTCACATGGGAAAAGCATAAGAAAAATAATTAAAAAGAGTTTACTTTCAACTGGTTTTAGCATAAAAAGCATTGAAACCACATTCAAGGTAATTTCCATGCCACATAGGAATTTCTTAGAATTCTAATACACCTTTCACTTTTCATTTCCAAATTAATGACCAAAGAAATCAATCAACCAGGTGGTTGACATGCAACTTCTCTCCAATTTTTGTGGGACCTAGAAACTAATTTGTTTGCCTGTTAGAAATTTAATAGATTATAATTGAAAGGTAATCATGAGAGTTAAATGAAATATTAGTATTTTACTTAGTTCCTTACGCTTCAAGAGCACTTTTAGCGAAAAACATATAAAATAAGAAAAGTGAAAAAAAGAAGTAAGAGTGTCATATATAATTCACATGAAAGTAACTTCTAATTTTCTTCCTTGCCAACCAAACAAATGAAACTGTAATCTAGGGATGATAATAGATGTGTTAGGAATATTAGTTTAAGTGCTCCACTATTTAGTTTGTTAGTTGTCTGGATTAATAGAAATTTGTTATGGTACTTTGTTAGTTTGTTAGCTTAAGTTCTGTTGATTTACCTAGTCTTTAGGAGAGTAGATGTTCAGTTTGTTTTTTTTAGTTTGTTTTGCACGTGTGAATAGTGACACTTTTCCTGCTAGAACTTGGGTTGTATTGCCTATATATAGGCAGTTTGTTTAATGAAATAGTACTGCAGTCACGTACTCTCTCTTACATTTGGTTTTATCCTTAATTTATTTATGAGCTCTATTTCTATCAGTGGTATCAGAGCAAGATAGAGATAAAATAGAGAGTTCTAAAGTGAGTTTTTGAAAGAGAGAAAAGAGAGTGAGTGAAGAAAGTAAGTCCAGATAGTACATCAAGTTGAGGTTGTAAGAGTGAGTTGTTAAAACTGTAAAAAGACGGTCGTGAGAGTACATAAAGTAAGCAGTAGCTTCATTTTTGTATTGCAGCAGCTAGCAATCCTCATGGCCATCGACAACTTTATTCAACCTTCAATTCCTCGCTTTGATGGTCATTATGACCATTGAAGCATGTTGACGGAGAACTTTCTAAGATTCAAGGAGTACTGGCAGGTCGTCTCCAATGGAATTAGAGAACCAATAGCTGATTGTCTGATACGCAAAGAACGGAGCTAGAAGGGCAACGGCTGAAAGATCTAAAAACAAAGAATTATCTTTTCCAAGCTATTGATCGCTCAATCTTGGAAACCATTCTTTGCATGGACACCTCGGCTCCATGAAGAAGAAGTATCAAGGATCAACAAGAACAAAGAGGCAGCAGCTTCAAGCATTTTGTTCAGAGTTCGAAATGCTACGGATGAAATTGGGAGAGTCGGTTACAGATTATTTTTCATGGATGATGGCAATTGTTAACAAGATGCGGATTCACGGTGACAAGACGGAGGACGTCACTATCGTTGAGAAGATTCTTTGGCCCATGATACCAAAATTCAATTTCGTTGTCTGCTCTATCGAAGAAGCCCATGACATTGAGGAACTTTCAATTGACGAACTGCAAAGTTCCTTACTAGTTCATGAGCAAAAAATTAATCAGTAGGAGAAAAAAGAGCAAGCATTGAAGGCTTCAACAGAAAATCACTCGACACCAAGAGGAGATAGAGGTCGAGGCAGAGGTGAAGGTAGAGGTAGAGGAAGTAATGATCATGACAACCAACAACAACAACACCAGCACCAAGAGGATCAATTTCACAGAAGAGGAAGAGGACGAGGAGGCCACCATTCAACAACTCATAGACCAAAGTCAGCATACAAGTCCAATATTGAATGTTACTGATGTCATAGGTATGGCCGTTATCAGTCAGAATATAAAACTAATTTGAATAGGCGAAATAGAGAAAGAACTAACTTTGCAGAAAAAAAAAGAAGAGGTGTATGTTTTGATGGTATGTTATGAGAATGAAGAAACTCAACAAAACATGTGGTATTTAGACACTGGCTGTAGTAACCACATGTGTGGAGATAAAAAGGCATTCTCTGACCTAGACGAATCTTTTCACAACAGTGTCAAGTTTGGTGACAACTCCATAGCATCTGTTATGGGAAAAGGAAAGGTTACTCTCCAGACTAAGGAAAACTCCACCCACGCTATCTCTAATGTACTTTTTTGTTCTAGATTTAAAAACCAACTTGCTTAGTGTGGGTCAGCTGCAAGAGAAGGGATACGAGATTTCTATCAAAAATGAAGTATGTCGAATCCAAGATACAAAGTTGAGCTTAATTGCTCAAGTTAACATGACTGTGAATCGTATGTTCCGGCTTTTTATCCACAGTACCGCTCATTCATGCTTCTCAGTAAAACTGAAGGATGTGGCATGGCTATGGCATTTTCGCTATGGTCACCTGAATTTTAATGGATTGAAGACTGTAGCAGAAAAATATGGTGAGTGGTCTTCCTCAAATTACTGCTCCATCTCAAATTTGTGGAGAATGTGTTGTTAGCAAACAACACCATCATCAATTTTCACAAGGAAAATCATGGAGAGTAAAGAAGAAATTGGAGATGATTCACTCTAACCTTTGCGAGCCAATAAATCCATCTTCCAATGGTGGTAAAAGATACTTGATCACCTTCATTGATGATTTTAGCTGAAAAATATGGGTGTATTATTTACAGGAAAAATTAGAAGCTTTTTCTATATATAAAAATTATAAAGTACTTGTTGAAAAAGAAGTTGGCAGTTCAATAAAAGTTCTTCACATTGATCGTGATGGAAAATACAACTCACATGAATTTGCAAATTTTTGTGAGATCCATAGAATCAAGAGGCAACTTACAGCGGCTTACATGCCTCAACAAAATGGGGTGTGCAAAAGGAAAAATCACACAATTATGAACATGGTGCAAAGCCTTTTAACAAGGAGTGGCATTCCAAAAAGTTTTTGGCCCAAAGCAGTCAACTGGAGCATTCATATTTTGAATAGAAGTCCCACACTTACTGTTCAAAATATGTCACCAGAGGAAGCATGGAGTGGATGAAGACCGTCGGTAGATCATTTCAGAATTTTTGGGTGTGTCGTCTACGCTCATATTCCAGATCAGAAAAGGACAAAGCTGGATGACAAGGGAGAAAAATGTATTTTTCTTGGTGTTAGTGATCAGTCAAAAGCTTATAAGCTTTACAATCCTAGCACTAAGAAAATTATCATCAGTCGCGATGTCATTTTTGATGAAGAACGAACCTAGTTATGGAGCGAGAATGGTGTTCAATAACAAATTTCAACAGAATTTGAAGGTGATGAGGAAAGGCAACAGCCTATGGAGACTGCGCAACAGCCAAAAGCAAGTCAAAATGCTCAAGATTCTCAAAGTCCACCTACAACTGAAGTGGAAGATGAACAAAGGCGCCAACGCATTAGAAAAAGTGCTGCATGGATGACTGATTATGAGGTAACTGGAATTGATCAATCTGATGATCCACTTACACATTTTGCTCTATTTTCCGATTGTGATCCTACAACTTTCGAAGAGGCTATCAAAGATTCAAAATGGCAAAACGCAATGGATGAAGAAATTGCTGTCATTGAAAGGAACAACACTTAGGTGTTGACTGATCTTCCAAGAGGGCACAAGACAATTGATGTCAAGTGGGTGTACAAGACGAAATTGAAGGAGAAAGGAGAAGTTGACAAGTACAAGGCACACTTAGTAGCTAAAGGTTATAAACAAGAGTTTGGGGTTGATTATAAAGAAGTCTTTGCTCCAGTTGTAAGACATGATATGATCAGACTGGTGATTGCATTGGCAGCACAACATTCATGGCCTATCTTCCGATTGGACGTGAAATCAACATTCTTGCATGGCGACCTTCAAGAACAGGTATTTATCGATCAACCTCCTGGTTATGTGAAGCTTGGAAATGAAAATAAGGTTTATAAACTCAAAAAGGCATTATATGGGCTAAAACAAGCTCTACGCGCTTGGTATAGTCGTATAGATGCTTACTTTTTTTTAAGGAGGAATTTAAAAAATGTCCATATGAGCATACACTTTTTTATAAAGATTGGAGATGGAGGAAAATTGCTCATTGTTTGCTTATATGTGGACATCTTATTTTTACTAGAAATGATAGTGCCATGTTTGACAAATTTAAAAAAAAAAATCTATGATGATTGAATTTGATATGTCTGATCTTAGAAAGATGCATTATTTTTTAGGCATTGAAGTAGTGCAATCCGTAGCTAGAATTTTTATTTCTCAAAGGAAGTATGTGCAAGAAGTTTTGGACAGATTTCACATGAAAAATTGCAATTCTGCTAGCACACCTACTGAAGTGGGTCTGAAGCTTGTTCGAAAACCTGAAGGAAGGAAGATTGATACACTCTTTACAAACAAATTGTAGGGAGTTTGATATATTTGACAGCTACAAGATCTGATATAATGCATGCTGCTAGTCTTATTAGCAGGGAGTGTCCTCGGGAGATGCATCTTTTGGCTACCAAAAGAGTTCTTCGTTACTTGCAAGGTATTTCGGAATTTGGGCTATTCTACAAGAAGGGAGAAAAGTCAAATTTATTTGGTTTCACTGACAGTGATTATGTCGGAGATTTAGATGATCGAAAGAGCACTTCTGGTTATGTTTTCATGTTTGGTTCAGGAGCTGTTTCGTGGTCTTCGAAAAAGCAAGCAATTGTCATTTTGTCAACAACTGAAGCAGAGTTCGTAGCTGCAACAACCTGTGCCTGTCAAACTATTTGGTTGAAGAAAATTCTTGGAGAGCTAAATTTCAAGTGACAAGGACCTATAACAATTTTTTGTGATAACAGCTCTGCAATCAAAAATATCTAAAAATCCTATTTTTCATGGGAGAAGCAAGCATATAGATGTGAAGTTTCACTTCTTAAGAAACCTGACAAATGAAGGAATCATTGATCTCATCTACTACCAGATTGCTGATATAATGACCAAACCCGTCAAGTTGACATCATTCATGAACTCAGAAATTTGCCAGGAGTCTCCACTTTGAAAGATCGAGTTTGAAGCAAGTTTACAGCTAATATTTCTTAAACTGAATGTTGGATAATTTTTAGTTTAATGGAGGGATTGTTAGGAATATTAGTCTATGTGCTCTACTATTTAGTCAGGGGAAATTCTATTTACACATGAAAGTTTACTCTTCACGAATGATTTTAAAACTTATAAATAATTACAAGTTTACCATTTATTTTTTTAACTAAGTTACCCTTTTAAATCATAAATTAAGATTTTTTAAAATTTAGAACTACAACTCATTCTCTTCCTCCTCTGTTTTTTCTCTAGAGCCTTTAAAATTATTTTTTAGTGGAATTTAATTTTAAAAAAAATACATCTCCCACAAATCCATTGATTTGATTTCTTAACTTCTTAAATTTTTTAAATTCATGTTCCTAAAAAGATCTGGAGAAATTTTAAATTCTTCGAATTCACTGTAACAAGTAAAATTAGGATTTGAAGTTTTAGTTTGAGTTTTTTCTTATTCAAATGGAAAATTCCAACATGCAATTGGTGTCGGAGGATAAATCTAAGTTACAATTTAAATTTATTCTTAGTTTTTTATGTGTATTTGTTTGCAATTTATTATTACTTATGATTTTTTTTAGGGAGACATCGGCTGCTGGTCGAGTTTTAATACCTGACCAAGCGATTTATTGGTCGGGTATTAATATCTGACCAATATATTTTTAGCTTGGAAATTAATATCCGACTCGAAAAATTTGGGATTGGACGACATAAGGAGATAGATAGAAGGAGGAGGGTTAAACTTGGAAATTTTTTTGGGTGCATAGAGTAAATTGGTGACATTTCAAAATTAAAGTTTAGTGTAAAGAGCATTCAGGGTGTCAAAAGTAAATTGCAGTGTGTAAATAGAATTTTCCTTTAGTCAGTTAGTTGTCCGGATTAATAGAAATTTTTTACGGTACTTTGTTAGTTTGTTAGCTTAAGTTCTATTGATTTACCTAGTCTTTAGGAGAGTAGGCCTGGTTTCTAGAAGAGTAGATGTTCAGTTTATTTATTTTTTTAAATTTGTTTTTTTTTAATTTATTTTCCACGTTGTGAATAGTGGCACTTTTCCTACTAAAACTTAGATTGTATTGCCTATATATAGACAGTTTGTTTAATGAAATAGTACAAAAGTCAAGTACTCTCTCTTGCATTTAGTTTTATCTTTTAATTTATTTATAAGCTTTATTTCTATCGGGATGTTTTACGGGTCAAGTTTTGATTCTTCCTAAATAAAATTTTAAATTAATTTTTTTTTAATTTTTAATTTAAAAAATTATATAAAATGAGTCAAATATTAACCGGTAGACTTGTCCATTACCATGGCTAACCTCCTGAATGCTTGGCCGTGGGCAGAGATATACAGCAGTAACCGGACCCATCGAAGTATCCGTCCGAAATAAAGAAAAATAAAAACATCTGTTTCCTTTCTTCTCTCCCTGTTCTCACTATTTTAACTTCCGAAAGCACTCAACGACCACCAACCGCCCCTAATAAACTCCCAACAAGGCAACAACCTACCATTTTTCTCTCTCCTCTCCTCTCCTCTCATTCTAAAACCCTAGCGGTCTTGATCCGATTCCGATCCATGGCCATCGCCTCCGCCACCAAGGAGAGCCCCGAAAAATCCGGATCTTCGCCGTCGAGATTGCCCAAGCCGGCATCCGAATCGTCGTCGGAGTCCTTCTCCGTCCACTCCGGCGACACCTCCGATCGGAGAGATGTTGATATCATGGTAAATTTTGAAAGAGTTTCTCCTTGATTCTTCTACTATTAAACTGATTGCGATCCATTTTCAGACGCAAGTGTTGTCGTCAAGGAGCGAGGAGTATCGGTTGCTATTCCGGCTTCCGCCAGATGAGGTTAGTGGAATTCCTATTTGAGAAACAATTTTGATCAATGCATTTGACTGACAGTGGCTTAGTAAATGGCAAAAGCAAGTTTTAACATAATCTTCAGTAAATTAGGCAGAAATGGAACAGAAAATATCGGGGTTCTGCCAAACTTGCAAGTTGCATTTTTGGAGTTATTCATTTAGAAGAGAGGAATCATGCCTTTTATGGAACATGTTCTATGCATGTGCTAAATCAGCTGAATTGAAGGTGAAATGAGAAATAGAGAGTAATTGATATTGCAAAATCAGTGAAATTAATGGGAAAGTAGAAACTTAGGATAAGTGAGCTTGTAACTTGTAGGGGACTGGTTTTCCAGTGCATTCGCTTGGTACATTCGTCTGGTAGAAGTAGTTGTTGAGGATTAGCTTAAGACTTCAAGGTTTTAAATATCAATCAATACAGATACACAGTGAGATCGTATTGGATTTGAGGTTACTGATATGATACAGTCTTTATAATTGTCTGTATTGATATTGCCAATGTTGTGATACTTTTACCGATGATATAGTCCTTGTACCGCCAATTAAGATATGTCCGATATTGCCATTTTCGGTGTAACCATAAATCAATGCTGATATAACTACAAGATTCTAAATCTTGAATTACTTGGACCCATCCTCCCCATGTATAATGAGCGAGTTTGAAAGTATAGTTGTTCAAGTCACAGAGACAGAGAAAAGTACAATATTAGGTATAGTTGTGCTGTGACCATATTTAGAATCATGTAGACCTAAAGGAAGAGAGGAAATGTGGTCTACAATATCATGTAGACCACAGTCATGTTGACTTGAGCTTTAGGTCCATGAAATTTCTTGTTAACCTTAGTCTATTCTCTGTAATAACAAGATTTTGTCTTGTTATTTCTTAATCCATGAATTAAAAAAATGATTTGTCATTGGACTCCATAGGCAATTTTCTTAATACTTGGGATAAAATATCTTGTTTTTAGTCATGTTGGGGTCGAATTTTGGATAGAGTAATTAAAGTTGCATGTAGTTTTTCCCAGAAAGTGTGTGTAGTTTCCTAGCAAAATGTCTTTTTCCCAGCAAAAAGACGACATTTTTTTATGGAAATTCATGCTTGAAAGTTGGATGTGATTATTTGTGGAGGCAAAATGCAAGAGAAAGAAAGTTTAGCTCTACATTGGTCTTAAGATGTGTTTTTCTTCTCTAAATAAACTAAGCAAGAAAATTACCATTGAAATCTTATAGCCTATGAAGTATGGACACAGGACATAGATCTGACACAACAAGGACACGATAAATCCTAGAAAAATACGACATGGGATGCATGGATATAAATATGCACCTATTTGTGCACGTTTTAATATAATACACATCACAATTCGTAATCGTTAAGATATTTTATTGAAGTAGAAAGAAAAGGGAAAATAAACTCAATATTTAGATATAGATACTGATCAAGTAAATATATTAAAAAAATAATCTGAGTTCAATGTAATACCTTGAAGTAAAAGGATTTGAAGCTTCTTTCTTTACAAAGCATTTAGGGTCTATTTGCTTTCTTTCTCTTTTATGTCAAAAGAATTTTTTATATATTTTCTTAAGCAATGATAGCCCCACCAACACGTGATCACTATGACCTTTTAAAATCATAACGAGCTCGACACGCTATCTCTATAACCTCTTGAAAGATGATACGGCTCCGATGCACAAGTTTTTGGATTTTAAATTCAATTCGGTTTCAGTATGTCTAGTACGTATTGGAAAGTATTGTTCAAGTGTTGGAGTGCGATACATATCCGACACGGATATGGCACTTGTTTTGAAGTATCCATATTTTCTATCTTACAACCTTATTGATGGAGATCAGATTGATTAGATTTGATTAGATTTGGATCTTGTTAGGATTTTAGAATATTTGATTGGATTCTGATTTTAATTAGAATTCTGATTTTATTAGGATTTTGGATTCTATTAGGATTTGGTTTGTTAGGGTTTTTCTGTATATATGGGTTTGTATGGAGAATTAAAAGAGATGAATAATATTTTTTGAAAAATTCTTGAGAAATCTTTGGTGTGGAGTTCGCTAAAATCAAAATATTTCTTCGTGGATTCATGGAGACTGGGCGTGGGCCTGGGTGGATTCCCAAATCCTGTAAGTTTTTTCCCCAATCTATCTTTTCTTCCCCAATTCCTCTAAAAAAACCCTAATTTTCAAAACCCTAACCCTAATTTCGCCTCCGTCCTGCGTCATGTTCCTCCTCCTCCTTCTCTTCTTCTTTTCTACCCACAACAGCCAAAAAACAAAATTCTCTGTCTTCTCTCCAACAACAGCCACCTATTCCTCCTCCACCGCTTCTTTTTTACCCGCAACAGCCAAAAAAAAAAAGAGAGAAAAGAGAGGAAAAAAAAAGAGGAGAGAAAAAAAAAGAGGAGAGAAAAAAGAGAAACAAAGAGGAGGGAGAAAAAGAAGAAAAAACAGAGAAGAGAGAAAAAAATAAAATAAAATACAAATTCTTCTCCCCCTCTCTCTACTTGCCCTACACCTCTTCTTCCTCTTCATCCAAACCAGCAACAACAACATCAGCAGCAACAACAAGCAAGAGCAGCAGACCCGTTAAGGATTTTCTTTCAATTCAGAGTCCGTTTCAATTCCGATTCAAGCCGTTTTCGAGCCGTCGTGATTTTTGGGTATTTCCTGAACTTTTTTGAGCTAAAATTTTGAGTTGATTATATATGGGGTTCACGTTCTATGGTCATTACATCAACACAAATGCTAAAAAATCGCAAATTGAGCGAGATATGTATGCTACTATACCCATTTTTTTTGTTTCGATGGTCGACAAAATTATCAAAATTGGGAGAATCATATCCAAGATTTTTTTCTAGATTCTGATCTTACTTCAGCACAGAAATGCCTTTACGCCCGACAAAAATTAGGTGGAGAAGTTTATACTTGGAGTACAGAGTATAAATTATGCTTGGATTGGAATATCTTGTGACGTCTACTTCGTCATTGGTATACTCAACACCACCTTTCAAATTTATCATCTCATCGGTTTCAATCATCTGAGCCTAAAATAATGACTAGTGATGAAAAACTTCAATGTATGATCGATGAGTTTAAGAAGTGTGGCCAAATACTTGACAGTTTTAAAAACACACTTAAATGTAGGGATGAAAGAAGTCAAACGGTTAACAATAAAAGTATTGCTAATAAGATTGAAACAGATATTCCTATATTTGATGAATGTATTTTGCAGCCTACATCAGATATAGAAGTTCATGATGAGCCATTACTAGTACCAGATGGAACTTTTTTTCCATCCACAGAAGTTGAAAACTCAATGGTTCAGATTTCTGAAGATCCTTCAATAGAACCAACTGCGAAATTTCAGCCGCTTGTGAATACTTCTGATGATCATACTTACGAGGAGAAACCAACAGAAATACCTTCTTCTCTTCTATATGACGTGCCCGTAAAACCGATAGTTTATTTGGAAAATCTCCTCCTAAAGTTTCGTAAGAGACTTCGTAGACAATTCATGTTTACTGATAACATATCAGTTGCAGATGTACAGCGAGTACAGGAACTTCCAATTCAAAGCGAGACTTCAGACAGAAAAGAAGTTATTGTTGATAATAAGGTAAAAACTTCAGTTTCTTTTGAGAGATTTATTACAAGAATTATGAAAAAATTACCGACTCAACATACAAATTCATATGGAGTTTCGATGAAAATTGCTTCTACTACCTATGGCCTGGATATTTCACGGGATCCATATTCGACTACTTCCATTATAAGTATCTTTCCAGATCTACCGTGATTCGACACAAGTTCACTAAAGAAGCCAGTTCCCCCTCCACCACCTTGGTTCAGATGTGATATACTAGATACGGTTTCTCGACCACCACCATGGCCCAATTGGGATATTTTATGGATGTTGATCAGTTCAACCTGGACGTGTTTGTCATTTCTTATTTCCGCATTCATCGGAGATGAATGCTTTGAAGCCGGGGAGAATTGATGGAGATTAGATTGATTAGATTTGATTATATTTGGATTTTGTTAGGATTTTAGAATATTTGATTGGATTCTGATTTTAATTAGAATTCTGATTTTATTAAGATTTTGGATTCTATTAGGATTTGGTTTGTTAAGGTTTTTCTATATATATGGGTTTGTATGGAGAATTAGAAGAGATGAATAATATTTTTTGAAAAATTCTTGAGAAATTTTTGGCGTGGAGTTCGCTAAAATCAAAATCTTTCTTCGTGGATTCGTGGAGAGTGGGCGTGGGCCTGAGTGGATTCCCAAATCCTGTAAGTTTTTTCCCCAATCTATTTTTTCTTCCTCAATTCCTCTAAAAAAACCCTAATTTTCAAAACCCTAATCCTAATTTCGCCTCTGTCCTGCGTCACTTATCTTTGAGGTTTAAAATATTAGAAGTATGTATCAATACCTGCTCATATGGTATCAAAATCAGCATTATTTAGGCATATCATGTTGGCAATATCGGAAATATCTGCAATATTGAACTGATATTGTGCAGTATATTACAGATCAGGTGCCTACATGTCATATATTCCTTAAAACCTTGTGTTGTCACCAAGGCTGTTGGAGTATTATGACTATTGTCTTGCCAATTATGCAGAATTTAATTTGCCATCTATTGTACGGAAATCTTGACAACTTGTTTCTATGTTTTTGTCTATCAAAATCTGAACTACAATTTTGCTAAACAAGCTTTGTCGTTATCTACATCAGCAAAGTTTGGCTATCTTCCTTGTTTTAAAATGGCAGGGATGTACACATTCTTTTTAATAATCATTCCTTTTTGCATAAATGATATTTGGCAAGATAATTGTGGTGAAAGAGAAAAAAAATGAGAAACAATCTGTTATGTCTCTCAGGATACTAACTTGAGGAGAATTTTCTTCTTATCATACTTCAATAAATTTGTTAGACTTGTAATACGAAATTATAACCTTCAACCCTCACCATAGTTTTGGTTTCTTGGCATAGTTGAAGGGACTTTTATATGGTATTAGAGCAATTCAAGTTCAAATCTCATTAGTGCTCTTCTAAATTTTTTTAGACAAGGGTGCTAATTTAATTCTGGTATCTTAAAATAATGAATATCAATGTGTAGAAGTTCTGGTTTCGGCCCATGAGAAAGGTGCTTAACCTTCAGGGATGTGTTAAGAGTATAAAAAAATGCCTCTCAACTCTTGCCACCAAGGGTAGGAACTTTAATAATAAAAAATTGTTTATGATTCCTAATGAACTTCTAATGAACTCCAAAAGTTCATTTTTTTGCTCCAACATATGTAGATTTACACTCTTACCTTTGAGACTACAATTCAATCTCAATTGTTAAGTAGATTCAATCGTAAAAATAGATTGTGATGTGGGACTCCTTATTGGTCAAAGTCGGTACTATTTCTCAAGTGATATCTTTCTAATTTATTTCAGACTTAATTATATCTATGCTGATTTAATGATTTGGTTTATCGTGTAAATAGGTCCTTGTTCAGGATTTCAATTGTGCTCTCCAAGAAAATATTCTTCTTCAGGTACACTATTTGTTTGACTCTTATCTATGAAATTTATTGCCATTTAACTTTTTCTTACTTTTCTTAATTTCTTTAATCTCTTTGAACAAGATACTGCTTAATTGTTGCTAACCTGCTGTCGCAGGCCCCTTTGGAATTAATATCATATAGAAATTAATCAGTTGTCTTTCTTTAATAATATATATTTATGGAGATAGACTTGTCTCCTTCCAAAAGGATTTGGAGCCAAATCCTTCTCATGAAATTAAATAATGGGACAGTCTAAGGAAGATCCTCCCATTAAAGTTGATATAAATCATCTTAAGGGCCCAAAAACCAAAATTCAAGCATTTTAACGTTTTTCCCTATGCATCCAAATATTCAAAATGGGTAGCCTAATGAGCAAGCTGGTTAGTTTAATGTTATAAAATGTTTGAAACTCAACAAAAATTAATGCGTAGGCATTTATAAGTGCTTAGATCATATTCAAAAGGTTGGATTAAGAACTTCAATACATTAAAGTGTAGATCTGAACAAAATACCACTTTCGGCCTTCCATTTTTTACCTACTTAATTTATGGGCAAAAAAGAAAATTATAATATTTGAATTTTTGTTTTGGCATAGATCAACTTTAACGAACTGGATTATGGAAATGGATATCCGATCATCTCTACTATATTAATGCAAACTCTCGGAGGAGATCTACAATTGATTAGCTATTGACCTCACAGTTCAACTATTGTTCTCCAATTGAATCTAGACCATTCATCTTAATTAATGTAAGATCCATAACTGGAAATGCATAGCACTTCATAAAATTTAGAAGGTCCTCACTTATTGATTGCTTTTCATTTAAACCTACCATTTTATCTTGGGTTCTTTTGAATCTTTATACTCGTATCTAGAAATAGTAAATAAAAGCTGCCTCCATGCATGCCTTTCATTTTCTTTCCCAAAGCAACATAAATATGAAAAAGAAAAACAAAATCTTTCCTGTAAATGCCTTTCATTCCTTTCCCAAGCAGCAAAATGTTATAAAGAAAAACAAGAATATTTTAATCTCTTAAATGTTTAAAATATTAGTAGTACATAATCACATTCCTTTAAATTAGGTATTCAAAAGCTCAAAATCAGTGATTAATCACTTATACAAGCTAAAAATAGTCATTCTAATAATTTATTATTATTATTATAATATTAGAAAATTCTAATAACATCCTTTTCTATTATGTCCCATTCCATCTACATGGCTCTCATCCACACTGTGCAAACGTGCATTGCACGTGCCAAAATATTGTTTGAATTTCAATGTGAAGGATTTGCGTCCAAATCCTTGACAAAGGACCCAAGTCTATCACTATATTTATGTTCAAACACTAGTTATCTTGATAACTTCTGTTATATTATTTTACCGCATTTTTTTTGCAGGGTAATATGTATTTGTTTACTCATCATATCTGCTTCTATTCTAACATATTTGGATTTGAGACAAAGGTATTTAATTTTTTTTTGTAAGCTTTATGTTTCATCTTCCATTTTCAAATCAATATTTTCATGATACTTTTTGTTATTAATGCTAGTTATAAGAGTAGGGATGTACACTTGTCTCTGTTTTGACCATGCTATTCGGATTCGGTTGGAGTTCGGTTGGAGTACAAAAAGTTATATGGTCGGAGTCGCGTACGTGAAATAGCAATCGGCCGGAGGTGGTTGGAATATCGTTGGAGTTGGTCGGATTAGGTCCTGCAAGGCAATTTCTGTAGGTCCCTCTAGTAAGATCTCTCTCCCCCCGCTCCCCCTCCCCCTTCCTCCTGCTCCCTCTATCTCTTCTACTCCCCTCCCCCTACTCCCCTTCTCTCTTGGACACTGATGTTTCCCTGATGATGACTTGTTCTTGAATATCAGCTTTTGTGACTAATCATGTAAATGAAAGGTCCAGTTTTGGGTGTACCTGTGCCAGAAGCATGATTAAATGTGTCTATGGAACAAACTTCAACTTAGTGTCATAAATGGTATACTCCAGACAATTTGTATGGTGCATATGAAAGGCAATATTTACAATGAAAATGTGTTGTGTATGCTTTGTAGGAGAGTAAATGAAGAACTTCACTATAATTACAAGTGCACAGTGCCATGTAGGTTACTGGGATTTTTCATAAGGATGCACAATTGACACTTGCTTTTTATTGCCATATGTATAATACGGATTTAAATTTGGATGTACATACAAATTTTAAGCCCGAGGATTCTCTTTTCCCTCTGGAAGGAAATCTCATCGACACATACTTGGACTGCAAGAAAAAGTAGCAAGTCTTCCATAAATGTTGTGAAGTTGTAAATTACATACTTGTGGATTACTCAAATGTTGGATAGGTTTATAGATAGAAAGTTAGATGATGAAAAATTTGAGTGGATGATAGGGATAGATCTGGTGAACCGCATGAGGCCATCAGTTACTGGGATGCACATGATGAATCTCAAGCATTTATATATGGACAACGATTTATGTAAATTTTCTTTTCACAGTCTTGCTTCCTGTTTGGAAGGATCGACCTCATATTTATCTGTTATTGTGTTTGTCTACAGCTTTACCGCCTGATGAATTTGTAAGGAAGTATGGGGAGTGGTTGATACTACTGGAAGGTTGACTATTTCATCCAGCACCAGCAGAGAATCATATAGAATAGGTTGTGTGGCCAAGTATGATGCAGGTTCATTTCTCATACCGACAGCTTGTAAGGGATGTCTGCTAGAAACCTATATGTAATCAAAGATTAACGGATGACTGTGCAGTGCCAGAAATTAAGGACATGTATGATGGAGTAGTGACCAATGTCAGAACATGTGGCGGTTTAACAAGTAATTTTTCTATCACAATTGGATTGCTTCAAGGATCTGTATTGAGTCCGTTCTTATTTGCTATAGTGATGGATGAGCTTACTAGAGCTATTCAGGATGAGATACCTTAGTGTATGCTATTTACTGATGATATTATCTTAGTTGATGAGATAAGCGCATGGATAAATGCCAAGCTAGAGTTATGGAGACATATATTAGAATCTAGAGGTTTTACATTGAGTAGGTTTAAAACAGAGTATATGGAGTGTAAATTTAGTAAACGACGGATTATAAACTATAATGCTGTAAGACTGGATGGGCAAGAGATACAAATGAGCAATTAGTTTAGATATTTGGGTTCTATTATTCAGAATGATGGAGGGATCGATAATGATGTTAAGCATATGATACAAACTGGCTGGTTAAAATGGAAGAGGGCAATGAGAGTTTTATGCGACTGTAACATTTCGTTAAGACTGAAGGAAAATTTTTATAGGACTGCTATTAGGCCAGCTTTTTTATATGGCGCAGAATGTTGGGCTATAAAGAAACGTCATTCACAGAAAATAAGTGTAGCAGAGATGCGCATGCTCCTAGAGATGTGCAACAACACTAGGAGAGATAAAATGAGAAATGAAAATATTCGTGCTAAAGTAGGTGTAGCTGCCATCGATGAGAAAATATGAGAAAATCGATTACGATGGTTTGGTTATGTGCAACGTAGATTTACAAATGCACCAGTTCGACGAGAGTAGTTTATCAATGTGGGACAAGTTAAAAGAACGAAAGGAAAACCGAAAAAAATATGGATGGAGGTAATACAAAAAGATATGAATTCTAGAGGTTTAAGTGAAGAGGTATTACTTGATAGAAATGAATGGAGAAGGACTATCAAAGTGATCGATCCGGTGTGATTCTTTTTTGGTTCATGTAGCCTACCCTAAATACTTGGGATGAAAGGCTTAGTTGTTGTTGTTGTTGCCCAGTGCCAAAAATTGAAGGAAGTAGGTGACCTGATGGTGCAGGCTCGTTTGGAAAAATATAGGAGGTGAACTGATGGAGATCAAATTTGATTTGAGAGTAAATTTAATTAGATTTGGATGTTGTTAGGATTTTGGAATATTTGATTGGATTCTGATTTTATTAGAATTATTATTTTATTAGGATTTTTGATTCTATTAGGATTTTGTTTGTTAGGATTTTTTCTATATATATGGATTTTGTATGAAGTATTGGGATAGATGAATAATATTGGAAAAATTTCTCAAAATTTCTTGCGTGGATTTTGCTCGAATTAAAATATTTTTTCATGGATTCGTAGAGAGTGGGCGTAGATTCGCCTTGGTGGATTTCCAAACTCTTGTAAATTCTTCCTTTTTTTCTCCAATTTCTCCAAAAATCCTAATTCTCAAATCCTAATCTTAATTTCGCTTTCGTGCTGCGTTAAACTTGGTATCAGAGCCTAAATTCTATCTCCATCTTCTTCTTCCCACCTTCATCTTCTTTTATTTTATTTTTAGTTTTCTAATTTTTAAAAAAAAATTGAGAGTAAATTTGATTTGAAAAAAAAAGAAAAAAGAAAAGAGAGAGGCAGGTCTAAAAAAAAAGATTAATTGGTCAATAGATCTGTGCAGAGAGAGAGGAAAAGAGAGAGAGAGAGAGAGAGTATAGATATGAAAATTAATGAGAGAAAAAGAACAAGAGCCAAAATCCTCATCACCCATCTTCCCTTTCTTCTTCACCTCCACCACCCCTTTCAAAACAAAAAAATAAAAATAAAAAGCCACGAATCCCTCTCCCTTTCTTCTTCTTCTTCCTCTCTTCTACATCACACAATCTCCCCTCAATCCACTCCAAAAAAAAGAAAACAATAACAGCAGCGCCATCATCAACAACTCAACCTCCACTCCACTTCACCAACTCAGTCCCCATCGCCACCATTCATCTTCACCACCACCTCCTCCCCTAAAACAACAGTAGCAGCAACAACAACAGCAACAACAAGCAGCAAGACCAACAACCGCAACCAGGCCAACAATAGAGCAAAGGAGAAAAAGTTATTGGGTTTTGGATTTGTTTGGGTTTGATTTGGTCCTAATTTGGATCTAATTGTTCAGACCCACATCCAAAAGAACAGAAAATTGGATTTATTTTAGATCCAACCTGTAAGCTCTAGATCCAACCCAATTTTCATATTGGGCTCAGTCCATCAGATCCGACCCGAATAGCTACAGTGTGTACCCGTTTATAGTGCAGACCCATTAAGGGTAGTTTTGTGATTCAGAGTCCGTTTCAACTCCGATTCGAGCCGTTTTCGAGCCTCCATGATTTTTGGGTATTTTTAAAATTTTTTGAACTAAAATTTTGAGTTGATTATATATGGAGTTCATATTTTATGGTCACTACATTAACACCAATACTAAAATATCACAAGTTGAGTATGATATTCATGTTACTATACCCATTTTTTTCGGTTTTGACGATCGGCAAAATTATGAAGATTGGGAGAATTATCTCGAAAATTTCTTTAGATATTTTGATCCAACATCATCACAGAAATGTCGTTATGCCCGACAAAAGTTGGGTGGAAAAGAATATACTTGAAGTAGAGAGTATAAATTATGCTTGGATTGGGATATTTTGCAATGTTTACTTCGTAATTGGTATGCTCAATACCACATTTCAAATTTATTGTCATCATCTCATCAGTTTCCATTGTCTGAGCCTAAAACAAATAATGAAAAACTTCAATGTATGATTGATAAGTTTGAAAAATGTAAACAAATACTTACCAGTATCAAAAAGAGACCCGAACAATCATATTTTCGAAAGTACTATGAGTAAAGGGATGAAAAAAGTCAAATAGTTAACGATAATAGTATCGCCAACAAAGTCGAAACAAATATTCCTATTTTTGATGGTGAGTGTATTTTGGAGACTATATTGGATACAGAAGTTCATGGTGAGTCATTATTAATGCTAGATGGAACTTTCTTTCTATCCATATAAGTTGAAAAATCAAAAGTTCAGATTTCTGACGATCTCTCAGTAGTACCAACTGTAAAGTTTCAGCCGCATAAGGATGCACCTGATGATCATATTCATGAGCAGAACCCAATAGAAGTATCTCCTACTCTTCTATATCATATGCCTATGAAACCGACAGTTTCTTTAGATGACCTTCTGCTAAAATTTCGTAAGAAACTTCGTCAACAATTCGTATTTACTGATAATATTTGCATATCAGTTGTAGATGTATAAGGAGTACAGGAACTTCTAGTTCAAAGCGAGATTTCAAATAGACAAGAAGTTATTGTTGACAATGAGGTAAAAATTTCAGTTTCTCTTGAGAGATTCATTACAGGAATTATAAAGAAATTACCAACTCAATATATGGATTCCTATAAAGTTTCGAGGAGTTTTGCTTCTACTATTCATGGCCAAAATAATTTGTGGGATTTACAGTCATCTGAAACTGATTCACGAAAAAAGCCAGTTCCATCTCCACCACTTTGGTTTAGATGTGATGTACTAGATACGGTTCTTCGACCACCACCATGACCCAATTGGGATACTTCGTGGATTTTGATCAGTTCAAACCGGATATGTTTGTCATTCTTTATCTCCGCATTCATCAGGGATGAATGTTTTTAAGCCGGGGAGAATTGATTGAGATTTGATTTGATTTGAGAGTAGATTTGATTAGATTTGGATCTTATTTGGATTTTGGAATATTTGATTGGATTCTGATTTTATTAGGATTTTGAATTCTATTAGGATTTTGTTTGTTAGGATTTTCCTATATATATATGGATTTTGTATGAAATATTAGGATAGATGAATAATATTGGAAAAATTTCTTAAAATTTCTTGCGTGAATTTCGCTCGAATTAAAATCTTTCCTTGTGAATTCGTGGAGAGTGGGCGTGGATTTGCCTGGATGGATTCCCAAACCCTTATAAGTTCTTCCTATTCGTTCCTAATTTCTCCAAAAATCCTAATTCTCAAATCCTAATTCTAATTTCGCTTCCGTCCTGCATCATGAACAATGGGGGAGGAACATAATTTGTGACCTCAGTCTACAAAGAATCAAGGTTTTTATTCCATATCCATCATAACTAGTTACAGCTTTCACACCTTAGGGGGTGTTTGGCTAGACGAATTGAGTGCAAATTTGCAAAAGTGGATCACTTTTATTCACTTTGAGCATTTATATAGACAAAAGTCGCATTTGAAAGTGCTGGAGTGGCTTTTGCCATTTAGGATATGTTTCATGTTTTGTTCCCTCTTAGAAATAGCATATGTCGGTGATTAAAGTAAATAAAAATTGGAGGAGAGAACTTTAAACAAATCGGGGATATAACACATTTGCAATCCTTTTACAATTCTTTCACCGCTTCCTTAGATACCTTCTTGCACTGCCTTGCCAACATGGCATCACGTTCTTACTTTAAAAAGTGACTCCTACACTTTTGGATCACTCTCTGCTAGCCAAACACCCGCTTCGTTTTTAGGCTTCACATGCATAAAGCCCCACTCCTAACTAAAATGACTGATAAACCAACAAATCTAATTAATTAAAATGATAACAAATCTAACTAACAAAGAAACTGAGTTATGAACAAATCTAAAAGATGGTAACTGATTCAAATCCTAGCAAATCAATCTATTCCAAGTTCCTTCAGATCATAATAAATCAAACCCAGGTTACATCTCTTGATGAATGATAGGTCTATTTATTTTGATAGTAAAAAAAAACCTCGTTTTCTTTTTTTAATTATTTATATTTATTAGTAATAATTTATTAGAAGATAGGATAAAGTAACGATAATAATATAAAAATAATAGAAATTATATATTAAAATCGATAAGATATCTACGAATTTGATCAGTAATTCAATTTAGATAATGATTCGAAACAGAGATCTTATCGCCAATAGAATAGATATAGACAGAATCCCTTACTTCATTTCTTTGATTTTGTAAAAAAGGTTAATTCCCCCGGCCAGTACTATGATTTCACATTGACATTGGCCAACAGATCATCAATATTTCAATAGTAATATACTTTTATATTACTATGCATATTACTATAAAAAAAAGAATAAAAAATGAAATAATTTATATCTATATTTTATTTATATTATTTTATTATATTATTTATATCTTTATTTATATGATAGTTATGATTTATATGATAGTTATGACTAATTATTCAACAAATTTGATTGATTGATACGAGTTGATTTTCTGTTACGATAAATCGACGAAACAATAGCTAGCCCAATAGCTGCGGATTTGTTAGGGAGATGAATATTCATTGAGGTGATTGTAATATGCATGCTTAAGTTAAAACTTTATGCTGTAAATGGAGTATTACTCAGAAATTTTCATTTGAAGGTCGCAAGGAAAAATTTAGTTTGAGGTGTTTCTCTATATTACAACACTACCAAGCAGCAAGGAAACTTTGGGATACTATAATAGATTTGTGGACTAGTGATCTTGGAGTATAGGAGTTCATCTGTGATTGGACTATTTGGAAAGGCATTCATTTCTATTTTCCATTTCTTCAGGTGTTTTATGATTGGCTATCCATATGCATAGAATGGGGGGAACACTTCTATCCACTTTATTTGGCTGTTGTTGATTACCTGAACCAATAGGGGTTTAAGTTGTAATATACATATATGCATTCTGTAGTATTCTGCTATAATACAAATTGCTGATTCTTCAGCTTTTTCTATCTTACAGTGAATGCGAGAATTTGATGATCTTTGGTACTTTGAAGTTTAGAATTGAATGTAATACTGGTAAATGAACATTTAGATATACAGAATTTTTGCATTAGGTGAAGCTAAACAGTAATCCCTCATTATCTAACAAAGACTGAATATACACTGTAATTTTAGTCATACTGTGAGAAGAAATGAGCATATCATTCAAATTAATGGGCAAGATATACCACAAACATGTCATTTTCGATATTTAGGGCCAATCATTCATGAAGAAGTGAAATTAAAGATGTAATGCATAGGACCAAAGCATGAAGGTTAAAATGAAGAAGTGCTTTCGGAATTTTATATGATCATAAAATGCCATTAAAGTTAAGAAAAATTTTATAGGATAACTATAAGAACTAATGCTTTATGGCTATGGATGTTGGATAGTTAAGAAACAACACATCTAAAAAATGTGTGGAAAAATTCGAATGCTAAGGTGGATGAGTGGTAATACAATAAGAGGTAACATCAGAAATGAATGAATTCATAAGAAGTTAGAAGTTGTTCCAGTTGAGGATAAAGATGAGAGAGAACTAGTGAGATGCTTTGGACAAGTGTAATGGAGGCCTTTCTACGCACAAGTTAGGAGAAGTGGGAACTAGAGTCCATAGAGATAGGAGGTGTAGAATTAAAGCCTAAATGAACATGGATGAAGGAGATAAAAAGGGCGTGAGAGGAGTAAATTTAGCTATGGAGATGACCCTTAACCGAATTGAATGGAAGAAACAAATTCATATAGCTGACTCCAAAATTTTATGACAATGCTAGGAGGTCTAGAATTAGGCCAAACGAACGTGGATGGAGGAAATTAGGAAGGGCATGATATTGGTGAAAGGCTTGGTCGATATTTATGTTGTAAACAACTCTCCCTCAGTGTAGGACCATTTGTTTGTGGTCTGTCCATTGTTTTATACATATGTGATCTCCCGTTCATATATGGATTTTTTCATATATGGGTTCTGTATAGACATTTTATTTCGATTGATTAGCATACTATGTGATGCATATGACCTCTTGGTAACCTTAGACACTTGAATTCAAGGTTTAAATATCAGTTGATATCGGATACCTCCTAGCTGTATTGTATTGAAAAATGGCATTCCCAATATTACAAATATGATAACACATTCCTAAAGTTAGAATTGAATGATAACTTCAGAGTTGGCATTTTTTTATTGGTTTCAGCCAGTTTAAGGTGGACAGTATTTTGATAATTGCTGAAATTGGCCAAAACTGTGCCAATTCATGCAGAAAATTAACAGCAAGGACAGTTTATGAAATGCTTCATTTGAACTTCTCTCTTCTTTTTTTCTTTTTTAAGTACATGAAGTCAGGTTATTTGGCCATTTTGAAAGTACTACGACCCATGTTGTCACACGTAATAAGACTGTAACTCTACTCAACCAAAACATCCTTAGGACCTTCAATTTATATAGAACCTGCAGGCTCATTACCGCCCTCACAATGTGTGCTACCAGAGTGATTTAAAATTGAGAGTGACTGCTTCTTGTCTTTAAGGAGCTTTGCAGCCTAACTGCATAAAACATCCTCTAAATGAATTGCCGTGATGATCCCAACTGTATCATGCTCCTAACTATCGGATATTAGAATTGCATTAGATTGGGGTTTTTTCATATCAGATAGCGGATATCGGATGATATATTGGAGATACAAGCTCATATCATGTATTCATATAGAATATTATATATATATATATATATATATATATATATATATATATATATATATATATATATATATATATATATATATATATAAATATTTGAGATTAAGCAATGTCAATGGTAGTACTTGAAACAGTCTGGGAGCAAAATAACAGTATTGTAAGGACGAGAATAGTAGCCATAATACTATTAGCAAATTAAGCAATAGTGTAAAGATAAGAAGAAGCAAATGGAGAAGAGAATTTTGAAAAGGTTTTAAATCTTTAATAGTACTCAAAGAAACTCTGCAATGTAGATTTATAGTATTTTTAACTCTCAACATATAATAGAGAATCTGCCTCTCAGTTTCCATGGCAACAATCATAGTTCTAAATATCGGATTTCGGAATCGTATCTGATGGATTTTTTTCATATTAGATATTGGATGATATATGAGGCATATGAGCTCATATTAGATGTTCATATCGAATATTATATATACACATCAAATATTTAAATTTTATATTTTATAGGTTGTTTAATTTCATGAATCTAACTAGCATAACAATATATATATATATATATATATATATATATATATATATATATATATATATATATATAGAGAGAGAGAGAGAGAGAGAGAGAGAGAGAGAGAGAGAGAGATTCACCGCCTCCTATGATAGAGATTCTATCTGCTGCTTTTTCGTTAAAATCTAATATGGTCTCCTACTTCGTTGTCATCGCCATGTTTAAAAGTACAGCCTTCATCATCTCTATATCTTCTTCTGGTGACTCTGTATATTGCTTCGTTATCGCCTCCTATGCCAGAGATCCTATTTGTTGTTCTGTCGCCGAAATCTAGTGTGTCATCTTCAGCTTCTGCTCCATCGTCATCGTCATTTTCAAAGGTGCAGCCTTTGTCATCTTTGTCTCCTTTTTTGGTAACTCTGTCTGTTGTTTTATCCCCGCTTTCTATACTAGAGATCCTGTTTGCTGCTCTGTTGCCGAAATCTAGTGTGTCATCTTTGGTTCCTGCTCCGTCACCACTATCATCTTCAATTATGCAGTTTTTGTCATCTCTGTCTCCTTCTTTCGTAATTCCGTCTATTGTTCCGTCACCATCTCCTGTACCAAAAATCATGTCTGCTGCTCATTTACCTGATCATCATCATGATCTCGTCTTCAAACTCAAATTGACATCTTCCATCTTGAGTTTGTGGGGGATATTAGAATATCTCACTAATTTAGAATATCTTCTTAAATTAGTATATTTGGCAAATCCTCTAATTTATTATCATATTTTAGGATATCTTTCAAATGATTCTAATAGTGGTACTAAGATTGATCTTGATATGATTGCTAATTTTATTAAGAAATATAAGAAAAACTTTATGAAGAAAAATTTTCCTTACAAATCTTCTTTTGAGAAGAAAGCATAAAATCTAACTATAATTTTCAAGGAAACAAAGTTGAAAAGGAAAAGATCAAAATGATCATGATTGAGAAAACAAGTGATATGCAATGCTTTAAATGTCATGGTTTTAGTCCTATGGCTCAAAAGTATACAAAAAGGCTGAAGAAGAAAGGTAAAGCGATATTGGTCACATTGAATTATTCAAATGAGTCAAATGCTAAAGATTCGGGTAATGGAAATTCAAACTACATTGCTTTTATATTTCAACTCTTTCTTCTGGTTCTGTTTGTAAGGATAATTCAAGTGATGAAAATGTGGATGATACTAATGTTTATGATACTTACAATTGCTTATATATGGAAAACTTGAATCTGAAGAAGTAAAACATTAAGTTGGCAAAGAAGTTTGAAGTATTAATGGTATGCCATAACTTAAAAATGGTATGCCTAAACTTGAAAAAGTACTTGTTGTAGGTCTTAAGGCATGTATCAACTGTGCGACATCGGTGAGTTTTTTAGAAGTGTACCATCATAAATAAATTGGAAAGATTGTGAAAATCGAACTACTGATAGTTATTATGAAATATCATCGCATGTGAATTTGGTATAAAATTCATCAATTATTGACAATACTAAGTTGGGACATCAATGACTTGGATATATTAATTATAAGAATTTGTTTGAACCATCTACTCTTCAAATTACCGAAGGAATACCAAAGCTGTCTAAAGCTGAAAATCATATTTATGGCCCATGTCAATTAGGTAATCAAACTCGTGATTAACATAAAAATGTGATCTAGACATTTTTTTTTTTATGTCTAGATCAATTTATATTCGATATTTTCAACATCTAGACATCAATCTTAGTGTGATCTTGTAATTTCCTTGATATTTAGAATCTTTATAATCATTTTCTCTCTATAATGTGAGTGAGTTTATCGCTTGGGTGATTAAGATTTGGATTTCTAATTTATGGGTGTCAAACAAGTTAGAAAGATTAATTTTTAAACCATTAATAGCAACTATGGGTGTCTATCATTTGTAAGAATGAACGATCATAAAAACCTTTTCGTCATAGTGCAATTTTTTGATCTGTGGTCTTTTTTCTAAGGGACTTTCATGTTAAAATTGTGTGTTTCTTGTGGCTGCTTCTTATTGGTTAATTTGAATTAATTTGTATTGATTGATTGGTAATGTTGAAAGACCCTTTAACTACACAAAAACTCTGAAGTTATAGCTATGGTTGAGAGAAATTATATATATATATATATATATATATATATATATATATATATATATATATATATTAAAACCCGCAATTAAATACGCGCCCGGCAGGATTTGAATCTGAGTTGCTCTGGTACCATGTTGAAAGACACTTTCATTGTACTAAAACTCCGAAGTTATGGTGAGGGTTGAGAAAAATTATTTTGTATTTTAACAGATATGATATAATTGTTATGATTAAGTTAAATCTATAAAATTATAATCTTTTTTAATTGGTATTAGAGCATATTCACTGTAATACTTAAAGTAGAAAATCTCCTAATGGAAAGCATTATTAGCTCTCCTTAAATCTCTAAGATTGAACCAAAAAAATATATGAATATTTGCATGATGAATAATGGGTGAGTGTTATGCATGAAGAACTTGATAAGTTTATAATTAGGAATGATGTATTGGACTTGTTGAAAACTGAACAATGTGAATATTGTTGGAACCAAATGAATTTTTAAACAAATCGGATGAAAATTGTGTTGTGGTTAGAAATAAATCACGACTTATTGCAAGTGAATACACAAGGGTGTTCGCAAAAATATAGGAATAATATCAATACAACAATCAACGGAATCAAATAGTTAACCGAAGAGAAAATTAGTAAAGACAGAGAACATGCATATTTAACGTGGTTCTGTAATGTAGGCCACGGAGACACGATCGAAAGCCTCCACTGTATCAAAAGTGATTAAATGTCTCTTTCTCTCAATCACAAGAGAAATTACGATGAAACTACACAAAATACAAGATCAAACTCTCATCTCAAAATGAATACAATAATGTTGTACCTGTCGGTCCCGTCCTTCTGCTTTGCTTCAGCCGCCAAAATTCCCAAGGGAAGCTCTCCACCTCTTCCTTTGCTTTCGGCCAAATTTATGCTTCGGCCGAAAAACCACAAAGAAAGCACCCTGATTGTTTTAACTTCAGCCTCCACTCAATTATTTCACCAAAGAAATTATAATTGGCCAAAACAATTAGCCACCCTATTATTTCCTGGGCCAAGAAATTGCAGCCGCCTCATGCAAAAGAAATCCACGGTCTATTACAAGATAAATCTCCACCACTTGATTTAATCAGCCGCCACAAAACCTTTGCAAAACATAACAAGTTATTTGGACAGATTTTGGACCTATTTGGATGGACCGAATCCATTGCGGTAATAGGACTCCATTAACAACAAAAGATAATGATTTTGATAGGTTAGATTAGAGTCTACTCGCATTCTGCTATCAATTGCTTCTACTCTAAGCCTAAACTTCAACAAATAGATGTTAAACTGTGTTTTTGAATGATGAACTTAAAGAAGTTCATATCTTACAACTAAAAGGATTTGAAATTCCTCACTTCCCAGTCACGTGTATAAGTTGAAAAATCTTTATATGATTCAAATAAGTGCCTCGAGCTTGGTATGAGAAATTGACTACTTTGTTTTTTATATTTCGGCTCACCAGGAAAAGCCTGGATAAAAAACCTTGTTAGTGAAAAGAACCAATTTTCATTTACTTGTGGTACAAATATTACTAGATACGGGTAGTCACCGATCTGTTCCTTAAATCTTTATAAATTATAATTTAGTTATCAAAATCTTCATATTTAGGATTTAGCCCCCCAAATTCTTTAAGTTACTATAATTTTGTCCTCCAGTTTATATTTTGATCCGATTTTCTCATTTTACCCCTGATTTTCTTCACTTAATTCCCCTTCCCTCTTTCCCCACTCTTCTTAGCTCTTATTGGGTTCCCCCTTCTTCTTCTCTTCTCTCTCTATTCATTTATTGGGTTCTCCCTCTCTGTACCAAATGTATTATTCTCCACTAAATATATTAAACCTAGAAATGAATTTATCCAATATAGAGAGGAAGAACCCAATAAATGTATTTATATTAAGACTTAAAGATTTAATATATTTAGTGGAGAATAATACATTTGCTTTCAGTAGAGAAAGGGAGAACCCAATAAATAAATAGAGAGAGAAGATAAGAACAAGGAGGAACCCAATAAAAACTAAGAAGAGAGGGGGAAGAGGGAAGGGAAATTAAGTGAAGAAAATTTGGAGTAAAACGAAAAAATCGGATCAAAATATAAATTGGAGGACTAAATTGTATTAACTTAAAAAATTTGTGGGACTAAATTATAATTTATAAAGATTTAAGGGACAGATATGTAAATACTCCTATCCTATTAGATAATATTGTTTATGGTTATTCAAATGACCCATTAGAAAGGAAATTTGCTGATTTGATGAGTTCTGAATTTGAAATGAGTTTTAAGGGTAAACTACTATATTTTCTTGTCTTGTAGATAAATCAAAAATCAAATAGATTTAATTTCACGTTCTAAATATGCAAGAAACCTAGATAAAAAGTTTGGTTTGGAAAGTACAAAATACACAAAATCACCCATGAGCATAAATTTAAAACTCACTAAAGATGTAGGAGGAGCGAATGTGGAACATACTTTATACAGAGTACCATAAGTTGCCTAATGTGTTTAAGCTAATAGACGTGATATTACTTTTAATGTAGGTGTCCGTGCTAGATTCCAAGCATATTCTAAATAACCTTATTTGAATGCTATAAATGGTATCATTAAGTATGTTAGTAGAACTTGTGAGTATGGAATTTGTTTCTCTTCTAATACAAATACTAGCATAGTTAGTTTTTCAGATTTAGAGTAGACAAGTAATATTGATGACAAAGAGTGACTATGGGGGTTGTTGTTCTATCTTGGCAATAATTTAGTTGTTTGGCACAATAAAATACAGAGTGTTATGTTTTTATCTACTACTGAAGTTGAATACATTGTTATTGGTTCATGTTGATACAAATGATTTGGATAAAATAAATATTGAGTGGTTATGAGATTGAACAAGATATATGACTTTATATTGTGATTATATATGTACTATAAATGTTTTTCAAAAATTCAATTCGACACTTTAGAACCAATGCCATCAGACATTACTTTTTCAGAGAACTTGTTGATCATAAAATAATTCCTCTTAAATATGTGTATATTGAAAAATCAAATTCTCTTGATAATTAAAAGATTTCCTCATTTTAGGACTAGTGTAGTGGTGTTCACCATTGAGTAATTATGTAGACCCAATAGTCTAAGAATTGAGCTTGTTGACATATTTATATCCTAAGGATGTGTGTATGAAACTTTTATTCTATATTCTAACTATTTTTGCTATGAGTAGACTTATTTAATGTGGTTATATATGAATATATCCTGTGTAAAAAGGTTTTTCATGTACGCTCTAGAGACAATTGAAGGGATTGCAGAGTTTGGCAAGAAAATCCTTCATTCCCCTCGCTAAAGATACGCCACTAAATCCTTATGATTTTTGTTTACTTGGTAAATGACATAGAGTTTCTTTTCAAAATCCTCTAGCAGAAAGCCCAATGTGTTGGATTTAGTTTATTTGATGTATGTGATCTCATTAAGGTTGAGGCTTTAGGTGGCAATATGTATTTTCTTACTTTTATTGATGATGCTTCAAGAAAGTTATGAGTATTTTGTTTGAGATCAAAAGACCAATTTTTTTTTTAGCACTTTAAGTAGTTTCATGCCATTGTGGCACGGAAAACCGGCAAGGTTTTGAAGTGTTTCCGAACTGACAATAGAGAGGAAAACCGGCAAGGTTTTGAAGACTACTACTCCAAGCATGATAATATACATGAGAAAATAGTTCCCGTTACCCCCACAACATTTGGAGAGTGCTTTTAAAAACACTATATCATGAAAGATGAGTGTATTATGAATTTAAAATATACCAAATATGCAGAACCAAAGTATTGATCATATGTCCAAAATCTAAGCTCAAAATTCCAGATGGGCGGAGACGAAATCTAGCAAATTTATAAGTGACCTACTGAAATTTGAACAAGTCTGAGAAATTCGATAAAATAATTTTAGACTAGGAACGGGAGTTTCCAAATGAGCACACCATTTTTCCTAGTGAGCCCACATCAAAGACCCGCCTTGACCCAGAACTTTTTTTTCGGGAGTTTCCAAAGGAGCCCACCAATTTTCCTAATGAGTCCACTTTAAAAGTTTACAAATATAACAAGATTGTTCTTAAATTTTAGGACCAACTTGTCCTCTCCTTCAACCTCAGAGCTCCCTCTCGCGGGACTTGTTGGTAAAGGCGAACAGCCGATTATGCTGCAACAGGTTAGGAGGGAGTTTTACAGTGGGTTTGAAATAGGTGATCGGTCTCAAAGAGGAGGAGAGAAATTACTAGAATTAGTTAGGGAGTTGGGTTTTAGAGAAAGTGGGTGGGAGAAAGAGAGAATATTTTAGGTATTTTTCGTGTACTCACTACAAAAAAGGCTCTCTTTCCAGAAGAGACGTGGGCTCACTTGGAAAATTGGGTTAAGTAGAAAAAATGGTGTCAACCTCTAGAAGCTGCCCTTTTTCCGGCATTCGCGAGTATTATTCCTTCCGGGTCGGGTTGTTTTCAGAACCGACCCGCAAAATTTGAAAATCGCCGAGTTCTATGGAACGCAACCAGTAGCGTTGAATCCACGCGCACGCGCTTCTCTCCCCAAATCAATCTAATATATACAGGCCCCTTGCGCTATTACTTGCCTCAATTTCATTGCAATCTCGAAGAAAGCTCCTCTTCTTGTTTCTCTGCTACGAATTGCGAATCGCCGACTTCAGCTGATTTGCCCTAATTTGCTGCTATTCCCAGCGATCGCCCCCTCTTGCTCGCTTAAAGATTTCTTCGTTTTAATTATTTTTACTGCAATTATATTTCTTTTCGAATTTTGTTTCTTTTTACTGCAGATTTTGCTTCTAATTCGACTGATTATGGGTAATGCAGAATCATTTTGCCCTAATTTGCCGGCAGTTGAGCCAACCACAGATCACCCTTCGGAATCTGCCGCATTTTGCCCTAATTTGCCGGCAGTTGAGCCAATAATTGATCACCCTTCGGAATCTGCCGCCTCCAACCAATTCACTGGTGAGTCCTCGATATTTCAGTTTCTTTCTTCGCATGATTGATTCTTTTCAAGACTAGGGTTTTGAATTTTGTGTTTTTTCTTGGGGGCAAATTACAGCATCGGGCAATTCCCAATTGATTGGCAAAGGACATGAGCATTCTTCACGGCCACGGCGGGACGAGAGCAGTAGCGCTGGTTCAAGAGTAGTTTGGACCAAGAAATTGGATAGCTGTTGCAATCTAAGCAACCCCGCCAACAAGAGGAAGAGGACGATCATTGTTATGGACGTGAGGGCGGAGCCAGAGAGGGGCCGGTCGTCCACTGCAAGCACTGAGGACACAGCGTGCTCGCGCCCAATGGATGCAGTTTGTCCTCAGTGCCGAAGGATCTGCGGATTCTCGGAACCGTCTTGGCTTGCAATAACATGCGACCGCTGCAATTTATCGGCATTTAGACAAAATTTGGACAGTGAATTCGATGTCATTCTACACCATGCGAGCAGTGGCGACGACCACTCTCGAAGCCGGAAGAGGCCGAGGATCTTGTTATGTTGATTGATTAAATTATAAACAAGCAGGTGCCCATCTGATAGCGATGTACTACATGTTGTTTGATTTTGATTTGGAAAAGTTTATAAAGTCGTGATCTTTGTTTATTTTTGCCAAAAAGGGCCTAAATGAAATGACATTTTGCATTATGGTGGAGCACAGAAATTTTCAGTTTTGTGGCTAATAATAATAATAATAATAATAATAATAATAATAATTGGTTCTCATGTATCCAAGTTATGGTTTAATTCAAATTGAGGCAGAAATATGGAATTTAACCTATTATTTTGGCATGTTATATGAATTCAAGTTATGGTTTAATTCAAATTGAGGCAGAAATATGGAATTTAACCTATTATTTTGGCATGTTATATGAATTTGGTTTCCATGGGAATTTCTGATGAAGCACACCACCTGTCCTATTGAGTGCACATTGCTTAATGTGCACTCCCGAAGAAGTGAGGGTTTTTTTTTTTAGTGCGAACACCACTTTTCCCTCTTTGCCCTTTCTTACTAACCGTGAGCATATCAAATCTCATTTCCAAACTCTATAATCTCATCGCTCTATCACTTTCGATTCAAGTCCTAATTCCGTCGGCCGTACGTGAGTCTGCACCCTGCCCTTTCTTACTAACCGTGAGCATATCAAAACTCATTTCCAAACTCTATAATGTCATCGCTCTATCACCTTCGATCCAAGCCCTAATTCCGTCGGCTATACGTGAATCTGCACTCAACATCATCATAGGCTCCATGCCTAATGCCACTGCAGCACCCACGCCCTCCTCGTACATGCTGTATGGAAAATAATGCCGTTCGAAATCTAATCCGTAAATAATATCGTCCAAGATCTAATCCGAAACAGGAATGTTCTTTTGGATGATAGCCCTTCAAGACAAGGGCAATATGATTCAAAAAATTTAATAGCAAACTTGTAATGTAAGAGTCTCAGTTTACTGGCTCGTACATACTGTATGGAAAATAATACCGTTCGAAATCTAATCCGTAAATAATATCGTCGAAGATCTAATCTGAAACAGGAATGTTCTTTTGGATGATAGCCCTTCAAGACAAGGGCAATATGATTCAAAAAATTTAATAGCAAACTTGTAATGTAAGAGTCTCAGTTTACTGAGCCAGTGGTTTGCTCGTTTAGAAATTCTCGGATTCCATGAGTCCAAATAGGCCCTTAGGTTATATTAGAATTGCCCAATTGGATTCCACGGTGTTTCCTCCTCTAAAGGGAGTTTCCAAAAGAGCACACCAATTTTACTAGTGAGCCCGTTTCTCAGTGTTTGTTTTATCCGGACTTGGAGCTCGGACAGTTATAAAGTGGGCTCAGTAGGAAAAATGGTGTGCTCTTTTGGAAACTCCCCCTCTAAAGAGCTGCAAACTTTCATTCAGTGATGTCAGAAGTCGAAAGAGATGAAGACATCAAAATCCTTTCCAGAAAATGAAGACATAAAAAATCATTCGCATATGTTTGCATCCTCTGCAGAAAAAATAAACCAGCAATTTTATACGATTTGTAGATTCAACTGAAGCACGCAAAGTTACATCTCAGCATAAAGCTAAACACACTAATTCTCAAGATGACAGATTATATTTTCATTAAAGATACGAATATTTCTAGTTACAGTACTCTGCAGCTTAATCGAAATACTGCCCTTGCAGAATCTCTTCCAATGATTAGAATACTCGACTGATTACATGAGACGAGGCACCTTATTATAATCCACAACCAAGTAATGTTCTTCGAAACAATATTTTGCGGATTTATTTCCCCATATATTTTGGCTCTCTCTTCTCTGCAAATGCGGCTAACCCTTCAAGCCGGTCCTCAGTATTCAGAAGTTGCCCATAACATTCTTCTTCCACAGCCAGTGCCGATGATATTTCCTCCTCCAACCCCTCGTTAATGGCTTTTTTAGCCATCCTTATAGCCAAAGGACCCTGGGGAAGAAATGACAACATTTCGAGGAAAAACACTCAAGGTCAAATATAAATTGACTTAATACATAGCATGTAATCAACTAAGCAATCTGATAGACAACTCAAAATCACTACTCAAAGACAAGCTTTTTTATGCTCAACATTTTTGTTGCAATCAACTTGATTAAATACAGAGCTCAAGTCAAGCTTATCTTTCTGGTTCCTACGTACCTTCTGATTTATGTCTCGGGCAATTTGAAGAGCCTTTAGGTATGCCTCACCAGCAGAAACACAGTAATTGACAAGGCCTGCAAAATAAAATTATTAGTAGTTGGACATAGGCCAGTTTGCTAAAAGAAATTCCAATTATAAAAAGCTGTACCGAGGGATAAAGCTTCTTTGCCAGCGACTCTTCGACCAGTAAAGATAAGCTCCTTTGCGGTTGATCTTCCAACTATCCTGGGAAGACGCTGTGTCCCACCAGCCCTGTAAAATTCAAGAGCATCCTCACAAACGTTTGTCTTTAAATATTTAAACTAGAGTATATATATTTACTTCCTAACACAAAGACAATCATGCCACAACAGAGATCAACCATCCTGGGAAGACGCTGTGTCCCACCAGCCCTGTAAAATTCAAGAGCATCCTCACAAACGTTTGTCTTTAAATATTTAAACTAGAGTATATATATTTACTTCCTAACACAAAGACAATCATGCCACAACAGTTAGGGATGATAATGGACAGGCACAAGAGTCACTTTTTAGCCCGTATTATTCAAAATTTTGAATTAAAAACAAAATTTTTATTTTTCTAATAAAAAATTGAATAGGGAAGGCCTAAATTGGCCCTTGGTCCTGCCCATTCTCATCCCTACTGTTGGTTAACAGAATTCAGGGAAATACTTCTATAAATAACAATGCAACAACAAGCATTCAGGAAACAACAAGCTTTTCTGCTGTCTAGAGCTGACTAACGGGCCGGGCCTGTTCCCGGCACGACACGGATGCCCGGGGGTCGGCCCGGGCTCGGCCCGCCGGCACGGCACGACAGGCCCGTGCCGTGCCCGGGCCGGGCCCGGGTCAGCCCGAGTTTTGTAAAAAAAAAAAAAAAAAAAAAGAGTTATAAGATAATAACAAATGTTATATTATATATAATCTCATTACATTTATATAATTACTTTATAAATCTCTTTATAAATTATACAAAGCCCGAAGAGAAGGGAGAGAAGCCTAACCGTCACCCTTAACTTGTTCTTAATATATTTTCTAAGAGATTTATAAGTTAAAAATTAAAAAAAAATTGAAAATACATGAATATCCTTACAAATTTAAATACTTTTAATCAAACTACATTTTATTCTGGTAAGCCGAAGGTCTCTAGTACATCTTCATTAGTCAAGTCTTGTTCTCTGTCTTCTGCGTCGTACCAATCCTTCAAGTAGACACACATCTCCAATGTGTCCGACGCCATTGAGGTTCTCAAGTCCGTGAGCACTCTACCACCTGCGCTAAAAGCAGACTCCGATGCTACAGTAGACACTGGAGGAGTTAGTAGATCACGAGCCATGTTGGAAAGCACGGGATATATTTTTTCCTGTGATTTCCACCATGCCAAAATATCAAAGGTTTCATACTTATCATAAGATGCGTTATCTTCATAGTTAGCTCTCTCTAAATAATAATATAATTCATTAAAATATGTACTAGTTTGTCTTGGCTTTTTTCTGTGAAATAGAGATGATATTATTGGATTACGAATTTCATTAGTAGATGGTTCTTTTGTAGTTTGTTTTGGCACACCATACATATCTTCATAAGTTTTATACATAATATCTAAACATGTTTTAATATCATTAAGTAAATCCCTCACATTATTTTCATAAGACATATTTGTATAAAATAAATCTATTAATATTTCAAGTCCATCTAACTTGCAACGGGGATCCACAACAGTTGCAAAATATAATAAGTATGGAAAATCTTTAAAATATTTATTAAATTTAATTTCTATAGGTTGAACAATACTTTCAAGTATAGAGTGATTTCTATATTCATTAAAAACCGAAGTAATTTCGGTTAGATAATATAATGCAATGTGTGTAGTTGGGTAATAAGTTCCTGACATTGCTCTAGTTGCATCTTCAAATTTGCCTAAAAACTTAGAAATGCAATGCAACTGGTGCCATTCATTATTATCTAAACTATACATTGGTGTCTCCATTTCATTAAAAGTATTTATTATATTTTTATACTGAATAGCTATGTTTAACATTTTATATGTAGAATTTCATCTTTTTCTAACATCTATAGGTACAATTCTAGGTGATATTTTCATATTTTTACATATTTGTTTAAATATTTGTCTTCTTGGCCCACCATCTTTAATAAAAAGTAATGTATATACGTAAGATTCATTAGTGAATTATTTACTATTTTTAATCCATCTTGAACGCATAAGTTTAGTATGTGGCAAATACACCTAACGTGGAATAATTTTCCATCTAGAATTGGTTTTGTATAATTTTTAAGAATTCTAATTGCGGCCGTATTTTCAGAAGCATTATCCAAAGAAATGGTAAATATTTTATTGTCTATTCCAAAAGCTTAAAAAACACTTAGCATGGTTTGTGATAAATTTTGTGCATTGTGAGGAAAATCAAATACCCTAAACTCTATTATTCTTTTCTGTATGCACCATTCTTGATCTATATAGTGTGCCGTCACGCATAAATAATGAGTCAAATTTTTAGCTTCCCAACAATCTGCAGTTATAGCAACTCTAAAAATTAAAGAAGTAAAAATAGCTATTAAAGTGTCACTCTGCTCTTTATATAGTTTGAATATGTCGGATGTACATGTTGAACGTGGGACTTTTTTAAATTCGTCAGTAAATGTTGATTTACAAAATCTTTCAAATTTGCGATTTTCCGAAAAAGCAAATGATTGTTCATCATGTATTATAAATCTTGCTAAATTTTCTCTTGTTTTAATTGGATCATATTTACGTATACCTAATGATCCACCAAATGTGCTTATTTGTGTTTGATGTGGTACATTTGGTGGGTGATTTTTTTCTACGTGTCTTTTAAGATGACCCGTTCCGCTATTTAAAGGAAACGAATAAATTTTATGACAGTGTTTACACTTAGCTTTCCTAACATTGTTTTCCATTATTTTTTCAAAATGTTTCCATATGTCCGATCTAACAGCCCTAGTAGATGCGGTAGTTTGTATTTCGGGTATGATTGTATCAGTTGTTTCTTCCTGAGATACAGAAAATGGTACTTGAGGAGGTTGTTCTAAGGGTTGACATAGATTTTGATATTCTTCATTAGTTAAAAATTAAATAAAAGAACCCATGGCTTGAGAGCAAGAAGCGCCAGACGAGTGTGGATCCATTTTAATAAAATTCCAAGAAAACAAATTAAAATTCTCAAAAAAACTTTAAATTATAAATACCTGTTAACCGCTGAACTAGTTGAGAGAGAGAGTAAAATATCTAGTTACTAGTTAGAGAGATGAAGCTGGAAACCGAAATAGCAAAAAAAACCTTGCTTCAATGAGAAAACTTGCTTGGATCTTGTTTGGGAGACTTGCTTGCTTGAGACTTCTTGATCACTTGATTGAAACTTGCTACTTGCTTGCTTGAGACTTCTTGAAAATTAAAGATTTTAGAAGGATTTTTAGAATGAATTTAGTGTATAAGAATGATGAATGGTAATAGAAGAGATATTGAGATATTTATAGAGAAAGAAAAGGTTTTAATTTGCAAAAAAAAATTACAAACCCCCCCCCCCCCACGGCTATTTTGACCATTGGGGGAGAAATCTGCAATTTTTTTTTTTGCAAGAAACCTCCCAACGGCTATAAAAATAGTCGTTGGGGGGCTATTTGAAAAAACCCCCCCTAAACACCCCAACAGCTATTTTTCTATAAAAAAAAAAAAAAAAAAAAAAAAAAAACGGCCGCTGTGCCGGGCTGTGCTTGGCACGTGCCAGGCACGGCCCGGGCCGGGCGTGCCCAACGGGCCGCCCGGCCCGTTGGGCACCACTACTGCTGTCACACCCAATCCAAATAGTATTAACTGGTTTGTAAAGGATACTTATGAAAATCAATGTGACTACCAATTTTAGTGTCAAAATAGTGTAGTTAGCATAAGCCATGAACATTTTTATGTTTGTAATTCTAAATTAATACTCTAGTAGTAATCAGACTCATTCCCAACGAAAATTCTTACTTACAAATCTAGTAACAGGTTTGTAAACATACCCAGGGATAATAGCAAGACCAGTTTCTGGCATACCAAATATTGCATCCTCTCCTACGCACCAGAATTAAAAACAATTCCGAGTTTCAGATTTCAAGCCTCATAACTCAAAGCATGTGATATATTTATTGAATCCATAACCTTCCTTGCTATATACCGCATACACGAAGATCACATGAAAGAACCAATTCTAATCCACCCCCCAAGGCAGCTCCTTCAATAACAGCAATTGTAGGAAGAGAGAGTGCCTGTATATGCATCAGGCCACATATGGTCAGTTTATAATGACTAATGAAGTTGAAATATCAACAACAGAAAACCGTTATCAGAGGGAAACAGAAACAAATCCATATTCCAGTGAGAATCTGTAAATTCAGCCAACTTCCAGACAGCAGGAAGAAGAGCTGAAAGAAATTTTCAATGAAACCAAAACCGATAGAAAGCTCATATTGTTATTTTCATCGGTCCACATTTGCCCAAGATTAGCGGATAACGGAGCTAAGTTGCTGCTTATTTCGTGCAAAGAGATTTTGGAAATCTGACATTAAATAGTAAAGCATGTTTTCAACATTTTCCTAAAGAAGTATTTTGTATTTTTCTTGTTTGTTTAAAAAAAAAGATCAAGAAAAGGAAAATTAGAGTTTTTCTTGTATTTACTTTGTTTGTTTGGAAAGAAAAGAGGCACGGAAAAGCTCCTAGCTATCCTCCTCTCTTCATTTAATAATTAAATTTCACTCGACGATCCTCTCTGTCCTTTTCCAATGATCTCGGCAAGAAAAGAAAGGGCGAAACCGAGGAAAGGCAAAACACTATGCTATGTTGGCTTTTACCGTTTCTCTTCCAAACTGAGCAAAACTTTCCCTCAAAAGAACTGTGGAAACTTGAAAAACTCAAGGAAAAAGGTATGACAGTAACTTTTGCGGTTATCCATGACCTTTTCCAATCCCCTTTCCATCAAACAAATAAAACACTTCTGGAGATATCATTCCCTCTTGACTTGGTTGGAACTCAGATCTTAATTGAAGTCTATTAAAGCAGAACGATTAGTCTGAATTTTGAGGAATGTGTCAGTAAAGCATGTCTAAGTCCTGTTAGGGTTAGGAATACACCAATTGGAGACTACCTGGAAAACTTCATTGTAGAGAAACATTATAATCCAACTTGGAAAGGTAGTTATTTTCCTGGCAGAAAATGTAGGCCTTCTAGAGATGATTGAGCTAAAATTCCCATATATTTTTGTTTTGGATGAAAATCCTTTGGTTACACCAGTATTCATTTAGAGAGAAATCCTAAGAGTTACAATCCATAATGATTGTTCAGATGCCACAGAAATTTCAAATTAAGACATCAAATTTTGGCAAAAAAGTAACTTAGTAGCCAAAAGAAACCTTTCAATTAAAAAAGGCCAAAACTCACTTTTACTCTATGGGATGGCAACTTATTGGATTATAGTCCTTAGGATTTTAGTGACAGAAGTGAGAGCACAACCAACACAATCTGTTTCTTTTCCCAAACATCGAGAAATGAAATTTATGATTATTATAATGAATGTAGGATTATAATCATAATACATTGTTTGGATAGATGGGATAAAAATCCTTATGTTTTTGTCTGGTATGAGAATCCATAGGATTACACCTTTATTCATTTAGAGGAAAAACCCTAAGGTCAGAAGTCAGAATTTATTAGGATGCCATGTTAACTTCACCCCAAATCATTAATTTATGGTAAAAAAAAGTAGTATGTTTGCAAAAAGAAATCCCTTGGGTAAGAAATAGGAGCCCGAGATCTCCTTTTTTAATTAAATGATTAGACTATTTTTTTTGGATTAAATAGGAGCCCAAGATCTCCTTTTTTTAAATTAAGTTAGGATTGCAGTCGCAAAAGTGATAGCCAAATAACCTGATCCCTTGGATTTCTTAAATCCAAACAAGTTCTTAGGGATAAGAATCAATATAGATAGGCAAAGCCAACTTGTAAATAATAACCAGAAAGAACAAAAAGGATAGGCATTAAAAGTCTATAGAAAAGAGAGAGAGAGAAAAAAAAAGGCAAAACAATGTGAAGACAGGAAGAATAGACATACCTTGCATTTGATGAAATCAATAAGATATCAAATTGAGTACAATAAAATTGAATGGGGATTTTTTTTTTTTCACTCCCACAAGCCCTAATTTCCTCGCTCTTTGTCATCCATCAACAACCAGATTGAAGTGAGCAATCTACTCTATCATAAATCAGAGAAAAGATGCAGAATAAAGCAAAACTTCTAGAGAATATATTGAACTTTTTCATGCAAAATAAATATTATTATTGATAAAAATCACTATATATAAATATCAAATATTCCATTAAAAAAACAATCAGCTCAAAAAAATCTGACATTTTTCACTTCACAGTATACTCCCAGAACTAGACATTATTGGTCCTTAACATGGTATAAGGAGTGCATAAAATCATAAGCGGACTAGGATCTGGGATCAATAAACCACAAAGTAGTACTTCAGTTAGTCATCAGGGAATATTAAGCTGATTGGGCATTCTAGGAATCATAATTCTTTTATACAATTCCTCAAACAATTTCTAATGGTAAACTTCAATTCTAAAACAATCCAATGCCATGAAATTAACAATGATGTTACAAAAATTTCATGATATGGAAAAAGGAACTGTAAATTTATAAAATGCTGTGAGCAAGGTTTGAATCTCGGTGTCAGTCATGGTTTCAGTTTGCCTTTCTTTGTATCGGTATTGGAAATTTCACTTGAACCAAAGATTTTTAGTATATATTGTTTAATGGATTTGATTTCTCTTACAGATCTAAAATTAGTGGTTTTGGCTTTGAAAATTTTGATTGCCAACAATTCTTTCACCTATTATATAGAATAAGTTTAATCACAAGATTTCTATTGGTTAATAACTTATTTAAATTTTCTTAAATATAGGTAAACACCAATATCAGTTTGGCACTAAAAACCTTAGATCTCCTCCTCCCTTGCTGTTATCAGATACAATCGCTGATTTCAGCTGGTTTTGACTGAATATGATTATCATATGTAATATGCAACACAATACCAAAATCACGCATTGATACAGCAGATAATTCAAATCTTGTCTACGAGGCATGTGGATGGGCACAAACCTCCAATGAAGAGAATGTTGAGCGCAAAGAGTTCACAAATTGCTGGATCTCAGAAGAAGTCATCAGTCTACGCTCCTGCAAGTAGATTTTTTACATTGTAAGCAATTATGTATATTGCTGAAACATACTCCTTTGGAACATCAAATACTGAAAAATCAAACTTGCAAGTTTTGCAACTTACAGGACAAATTCATATTGATATAAAGAGATATAATGCTCTAAGATTTTGATTTTTAAGATTTAGCATATATGTTAAAAAAAATGGAGTCATATACTCATGAAGAAGAAAGATGAAGAAGTATGGATGCCAACGAGCTATAATGGTAATCACAAAAAAGCCCTGACATTTAGGAGAAAGGCAAAAAGATGCACTAACTAGTTGAAACTACAACAAGAATTACCATATGGCAACAATTTCTAACCATGAAACTAAAATTTTGTCGAGCTAATATAATCCATATGGAAAAAGGCAACAAAATGATACTCCGGTATATTGAATTGTTGCCTTGGACTGCTAAACTGTAACAAGAAAACCATTCCTTGGTTATAACTCAGCCATAGCATCCAATCAGGACTAGAAGCACATTAGCAATTTACTTACAGAATTAACACAAGCATAATGCTTGCTACCAGTTGCCACTATTGTTAGTCAGTTACAGGGTCACTGTTAACTTCTTTAATGTCACGCACATAGGACAAAAACCTTGTACTTGTTATATAAAAGCATAAGTACCATGTTCGTGTTTTCCAACGTTTCTTGTATAATACATGCTTAGTAATCATATATTTCTAATGACAAAACCAAATTAAGAAACAAGACATATTGCTTACATGGTTAAATTTCTAGTATTTCTTTATATAATAAGAAAGTTGACAAAACTGTTTTTCGTCCACAAAAATGTTTCATCTTTTTAAAAAAAGATTGTCAAAAACAACACCTCAGAGTGACTTAGAAGATCACCTCTCATGGAAGACTATGAGTATATCTTGGAGGAGTCAAAGCAATTCTTCAATCATTAAAAGGTCATTCCACCATAAGCCATAAAGGTGATATTTGTTTGAGTCACATGAAAACGTTCATTTTTCTATTTTATTTTCATGCGAACCAAGCACACGACTCAACCATTGAGACTTTTAACTGGCAAGTCATCTCAAAAGAAACTATTCTGCAGTGAATCGGGGATAAACCCTTCAGAATGCACACACATACAGACATACATACATAAGATATAATTAGATATACACATGTTTGCTTCACATTAGTTTCAATCTTATCAAAAATATAAAAAGTTATCGCTACCTCAAAATGGAAAAATCAAATATTATATAATCAATATAAAAGAAAATTCAAATAAGTATCCACCACAACACGAAAAATCGGACAATGTAGTTGTTCAAAATTAACAAGTTTACAGTTTTAGATCATTAATATCCTAAATTATACTAATTTAAGCGGCTGTACACTTGATCAGTAGGCTTGTCGATCATTGTTTCAGACAAGTACCTTGAGATCGGCACCAGCACAGAAAACTCTAGGGACTGCACTGGAGACAAGAACGACCTTGGCCGAAGAGTCTCTGTCGATCGATTCGAGAGCGTTCTGCAGTCCCTTGAGCATGCCCTTGCTAATGGCGTTCTTGGCCTCAGCCCTATCCAGCTTGACCTCCACGATTCCTGCCAATTTATTTACTATTTTATATAACTTTCGACGGTAAAAATATATATAAAAAAAAGAACTTACCTGAATCGGCGTCGGAGAGCTTGCTTAGCTTCACCGGAGGTGGAGAAGTCTCGAGGATCAGAGTTCGCCGTGTCAGATGGCGGTAGGGGAGGGGCGGCGATGTGGGGCCCACAGCAGGAGGAGAGGGGAGGAGGTGGTGGGCCCGAGCGGAGAGGGAGAGGAGAGTACGGATGCGTTGCATTGCTGAGCTTGATTGACTGGTGCTGAAATGGATGGATCAGGAGCAAGAAAAGAGCTTTGGGATGGTATCTGGGCCTGGAGTCCTCAGAGCCCACATTTGTGATGTATGGGGCCTGGGCCGGAGGAAAAAGGGAAAGGTGCCCTTTTTGGAGGAAAATTGAGTTGCCCAAAAGGTGTCTGTAGAAATGCCAATGAAGGTGCCGGAGATGATCAAAGAAACCTAGGGACAGGTGGGATGAGAATGGCCAATTTCATTACCAATTTTTGATTTGATTTATTCGAAATTTTAAAATAGAAAATTAAAAATTTTATTTTTAATTCAAAATTTTGAATAATACGGTAAAAATTTTATCTGTGAATGTGTTCATTCTCATCCCAGCCTCTCAATCTACTTGCCTCTAATCAACTTTCTGTAGAAGTTTTGAAATTTAAACGATGGAATGGTGTTAGCATGCCATTTACGTTGTATATATAATTAAAAGGAATTTCTAAATGAGCACACCACAGGTCTTAGTGCACCCATCTTTTAAATTTTAATGACAAAGTTACTCTTATCTTTTTCCCTAACACACCATGCCTATCATCTTCCACAAAGTTACCCTTGGTGGTGACGGTGATGAGAGGGTGTGATGCCTCACATGATGCTGCCCATACCTACATACAGGGTCCGTAATTTTGCTCTCCTGAGGATTGGGATGGGTGAGAGAGATGACAGAGAAAGGAGATGGACAATGAGGGGAAATAATGGTGAAAGGTGATGGACAATAAGGGGAAATAATGGTGAGCTCACTAAGAAAATCCCTTTCTTTTTGGCTCAATAAGAACGGTGTGCTTACTAAGACCACTGGTGTACTCATTTAGAAATTCCAATAATTAAAGGAGCATAAACCAAGGAGAACAATAAGGAAAAACATATCGTTTCGGATTAGAATTGGCTTCAGCATAGAAAAATATCTCAAGACTCTTTCCTAAGAATGCAGTCACATGAACAAAACTAATTTGCCCGATATCACACACGATTCAAATCTGAATCAAAGCCACAGATATATTAGAAATCAACAATGGTGGCATTTTTCCCCCAATATCTCGGAGTCGGAGGCTTAAAACAAAGTCTTAGCAGAAGGCTTGGTGTTAGCCTCGCGGCGCGAGACTAGTGCAACCTCATGACTGCGAGGCTAGTCCAGCCTCATGGCGTGAGGCTGGTGTCAGCCTCGCGGCACGAGGCTGGTCCAGCCTTGCGGCCGCGAGACTGGTGTCAGCCTCGCGGCGCGAGACTGGTGTCAGCCTCGCGGCGCGAGACTGGTGTTAGCCTAGCGGCCACAGCCTTTTTTTTACTTTCAAACATGAATTTTGACTCGGGTTTCGAATTCTTACTCGGACTCGAATTCCTACTCGAATTTGTAGATAATTTTTCTCGTTCTATATGACCCCTTCCAAAGTTTTTAAAATTTTGTTTCCCCATTTGTTTTAGCGAAATTTTGAAATACTTTAAAATTTTCTTTTGAAATTGGTGGATGAGTTCATGGAGATGGAACTTGCTAAGAGTGCGAAAATAACTTAATAAATTGAGTGTTTTGATTGTGATGTGATCGTTTGGGTTGGCAAACAGAGCCGATGACTTGCCTGACTGAGGGGTGACACGCCTAGCTGACAGGCAGTGTCAGAATGATGGAATTAGGATAGAAAAACTATGGGTAGAGGCAATGTTGAAAATAATACGTTATGAAACCCGTTATATAGCGTTATGTAACCTAACGGAGCCCCAACGCTACGTAACAACTAAAAATAACTCAGTGCATCGTAACAGTACGTTTTTTATATTATTTTACGTTATATTACATAACGTTACGTTAAGTTACGTTATGTTACGTTATTTACAATTCTTTTTAGTAGTTTCTATATTAATGTTAATTATTTTTTTAGTAATTTCTATATTGTTATTGATTATTATTTTGTTTATTAGCGAATTGCTATAATTTTCTTGATTAGTTGTTGGCTTGTTTGATTGCTTATGGAATTGCTAACATGTTAATTTATAATTATTTTCTTATTCGCTTGTTGTAATTCCTCTCCAATTGCTGAAATATCTTACTTGTTGATTGTATGGAGTTTTTAACTAAACTAAAATCAACAATTACAAATATGATAAATTGAACATTACAAAATATAAATTACAACAATGATAATAATTGGAATTGAAATAAAAAATTAAAATCTTGTTTTCTTGTTTAACTAATGACTGGAAGCATGGTTGGAGACTTAACATAATTTATGAAGATAAATGTGAAAATTATTCTAAATTTTAATATAAAATTAGAATAGATTATGTATTACAAATTAGTTTTATATTCTTTTTTAGATATTGTAAATTTATTTTTGAATTTATAAAAATTATTTTATATAGTTTTGTATTTATTTTTAATTAAATAAATAAGAAATTACATAACCTACGTTATGCGTTACGCTATATGCAACATAACCTAACAGAGATAAAACGTTATGTTATCGTTATCGCTATTTTAAACATTGGGTAAAGGTGTAGTGTTAAACATACTCAAGGAGTTTTGGCAGAGGTGTCTAATTGCACATGCTAAGATGATCATGTTAGGATCATCGGTTTTGAAAGAGGGGCCTAATTGCATATGTCTGGATGACTCGTCTAGGTGACAAATAGAGTCGGTGATCGGAGTAGGACCATGAAAGAAACTATTTGTTGTAGTGTATGATAATTCAAATCTTACTGTTAAAGCTAAGAGCTTAACTTGATAGATTTGTGTTGACAGTGAAAATTTTTGAAAAAAAGATTTTCCACAATAGAACACGGAGCTAACGTAGTAGCTCCGCGTTTGGCTATTTTAGCTTCGCGTTTGAGTAAAACGAGGAGCTAATCAAAAGCTCCGCATTCTGGTTTCTTAGCTCCGCGTTTTGATTAGCTCCGCGTGAGCAGATAACCAGAATTCTGAATTGGTTAAGATTAAAATTTGGGCTTATTCAAATACCCAAATTAAGTCCAATCAGAACTCTAAATCAAGAAATTTAAATCAAAACTAAGATATTTGATTAGAATCCTTGATGAGTACAAATTCTATTTAGATAGAAACTCTTATATGGCCCTAAGGCTATAAATACCCTCTTGAGAAAGCCTTGGGGATTTTTTTGGAAGTTTTTGTGAAGTTCACGTTACGTGTGAGAGCCTTGAACGAACCAAGACCAAAGAAGATCATCCAAAATCGACTGACATCTTCGTCATCAAAAGCAAGAAGACCATCGACATCAGATCGTCCAAATGAACTATTTCGATAGATCCCATCGCCACATAGATCCTACAATTCATTGTAAAAAGAGAGTGATAAATATAAATCCTCTCGTTTGTTCTTTCTTTTTTTTTTGTTCACTTTCATTGTAAATCAGGTTATTTCAATGGAAGGAAAGTAACGAATTTCTGCTGTGAACAAACTGGCGACCACAGTGGGAGACATCTCTTTCACCAAAGAAGAGATCGTGGCGCAATCTGACTTCGAGAGGATTGGATCCGACGTGAACATGCTGGTCATAGAGATAGATCAGCAGAAGTACAAGGAGTATCTCTCCTCTGAATCAGGTAACCTGACTGAAACGCGACGCTATCGTCGCGTGCGCTCCAATACCCGAGGATCGCGTAATCGGGTATCCACTGATAAACGGAGACCCTTGGAGACCCCGGTCATAGAGCCGTTGTTTGGCCAAGAAAATCTAGCAGAGAATGACCTCTTTACTGCCGAAGAAAGCTCGAGAACTGGATTGACCAGAACCCAACTCCGAAATAGAAATCGGAGAGCAGGCGAAAGGCCCTAAAAGCCCGCATTGAATGCGAGGCTAACTCCACAAAACGCGAGGCTATGGTCCCTTGCAAACTGGCTCGCGTTAATCGCAAGACCAGCCAATATCGCGATAAACGCGAAGCTAAGACTTGCGATAAAAGCAAGATTTCTAACACTCGCATTAATCGCGAGGATAAAATTTCCTTAGAGCCAGCATGTGATTCTCCATGCGAAGCTACTACTGAGCTTAGCGATAGACGTGAAGCCAGTACAACTTGCGATAAACGCAAATTTCTAACACCCGCATTAATCGCGAGGATAAAATTTCCTTAGAGCCAGCGTGTGATTCTCCACACGAGGCTACTACTGACCTTAGCGATAAATGCGAAGCCAGTACAACTTGTGATAAACACAAGATTTCTAACACTCGTGTTAATCGCGAGGATAAAGTTTCCTTAGAACTAGTGTGTGATTCTCCACGCGAGGCTAATACTGAGCTTAGCGACAAACGCGAAGCCAGTACAACTTGCGATAATCGCAAGACTACTCAGCTCCGCGTAAATTGCGAAGATGATTGGCAAATTTGCGTTAATCGCAAAAATCGCACTAAACGCGAAGTTATGATTTGTGTTAATCGCAAGACTAAGTCAACGTGTAAGAATTTTCTTCCACGCGGGGCTAAGATTCCAGAAAATAAACTTCTGCAAAGACGTCAAGCCAGCGTAAAATGCGAGACTAGCATATCCAAACGCGAGGCTAGCGTATCCAAACGCGAGGCTAGCATATCCAAACGCGAGGCTATTTCTCACCTCCGCGTGTCCAAACGCGAGGCTATTTCTCAGCCCCGCGTGTCAAAGCACAAAGCCATCTCACAGCTCCACGTAAATTAACCCGAATACAAAATCAGGGTTGATCATCACACCAGCGGATCAGAACTGGACTTTAGTAATCTCAAAAAGTTTCAGTGGATTCCTGCACCCTCTCAACAGCTAAATGGGCCCCACAACTCTATGTTTAAAGTCACTGACCTCAAGGAGTATTTAACCAAGAAGAGAAGTATAGAGCAAGTTCAATCTGAACCTACTTGTCATTGCCAGCAGCTTATGACAGCAGTATCCGCTATAGTGGATAATTGTTGCTGCAGCAAAAACAGGGTATCGGTGTTCGACCGATTAACTTAGTCAGACAAAAATCCTGCTAAGAAAACAAAAGCTACTCCCCGAGAAGAATGGAGAATTGTGACTTCTAATATGGTTAGCAAGGGTAAGAAAATCATAGAAAGAAATAATGATTCAGAATAAAGTGATGAAGAACCTCATCACTTTACCCGACTTAAGTCAGGTGTTATCCCGGCCCGAAACTATAAGAAACTCGTGAAAGGTTCTTACGACGATGATGTGTTATATTTACTGCAAGCGCACAGTATCGTTATAGCGCTGTACAGGTCGTCTCACAGAGATTTAGGGTGTTTCTGCATTCTTACTTTCTCTATAGTTCACCGGACTAACCAAAGGTTCTAGATTGAGGTCGGATTAATCTAAGTAGCCTAAGATATAGAATCTACTAATTTCCAACCATGTTCATACTTCTACTATTTTCTTCTATCATAAAAATTTAATCTTTTTAGTTTAATTTTTACTTAAAGTACCCTAAGCTTGAGCTATCAAGTGTTGTGCAAGTATAGCTCATCAAAAGATGCTACTTCATATAAAAATAAACTAAATCTTTTAGATAATTCAAATAAAAAGACAAAACCAGCAACCCCAATCCCTAACTAAGCATAGATTATCAAGAATCCTAATTCAAGTATAACCTATCAAAGTTCTAAACTTCGGGTCCTTATATTTTAATCTTTCAGTTGAAAAATCATGGCTTTTATTAATTTTATTTAAGAAAAAAAATATTAGAAAATAATTACATAGTGGATCTTAGCTTCATCTACATCCTAGAGCTGATCTAATTAGCTACTCATGATTTTTGCTAAGGAAGATCAAATTTTAATTCATACAATGATAAACCCTAATCTAGAAAGCGGTAAACCCTAATCTAGAAAGCAGTAAACCCTAAATAGAATGCAATCGAATCTACGCAGAAAGAAAATAAGAATCTCAAGAACAATGGGTTACCTCTGGACACGGTGCTGTGGCCGTCGACCTTCAACAAAAACCCAAACTTTATTGAACAACAAAATCGCATACAAAAATTCCAGAATCCCGTCAAAATACAAGGGTTGGCCAATAAATAGGCCTCGGAAACCAAACCCTATTTCTAACAGAACCACAAGACCTATCAATTTACAATTAAGCCCATGACAAAGATTACTCTGAGAAGACCACTTATGGGCCGCTATTTAGCGGCTAATACCGCTATTTAGCGGCTCACGTTTGAGCAATTGCACTATAGTTTCTTCTACAGAAGTATTTTCTCTTGTACTCGTCACTTTCTTGATTGTATTTAACTTCTACTTCCTGTAGTACTTTGATGTTGTAGTCTCGCCCGCTTTAGAAACTTTTCGGCGTTTGATTTCCTAGTCCAACTCTGGTTTCATGCCTTTTCCTTGTATAATTTGGATTATCTGCAAAAGACACTAAAAATACCCAAGTAGCATTTATTTATATACAAAAACAGATAAAGTATGAGAGGAAAAATACAATATATGATATTCATCACACCCTCACACCTATCTTTTGTTAGTTCTCGAGCAAAACCTAAACCTAAAAAGAAAAACAAAAATCCTAACTCACTTTCGCAGGAATCGCGATTGCACTTAGCACGTGCAACAAGTCTTTAAAACCCTATGTTACTCTAGTGGACGAGTGTTATCTCGTGAGAGTTTGCAGTGAATATACCCACAAAATTCAAGAAGAAAATAGATTAAGGAATAAAGAAAAAAAAAATAAGGATAACCAAAAATTAAGAAAAATAAAAATTTTATATAAAAGAAAGAAAAAATCTTTTTTTTATATTTTCGTCAATTGGTCTCACTAATATACAAACTTAAGAACGCATTTAGATTATCAATTTTTAAATCGAGCATCATATCAGATACACTTATCATTTTAATTAAAAATTTAAATCTTATCTTTCAATACCTACTAACAGATAATTTATTGGCTCCTATACATCTACGTGCATGTGTGATAGTCTACTTTAGTTTTTGGACTCCAACTCTAACTCATGATTCATCTCCTCTCTCATAATTTTTTTTCTTTTTTTTTCTTTTTAAGAATATTTCACCTTCCATACGAATATTCACGCTTACTTAGGCGCAAAATACCCGATTACTTAGTTTATACTCTCTTTTTTTTCTCTTTCTTTTTAAGAATATTTTACATTTCATGCGAATATTCACGCTTACTTAGGCGCAAAATACTCGATTACTTGGATCATACTCTTTTTTTTTCACCCTTGAGGCTATTGCCTTAATACCAGGCGCACCCCATTATTTTATTCTCACTTTTTTTTAGAGAGAGAAGACTTACTCATTCGTTATTATCTTTATCCTTAACCTAATAAACTATTGTGAGGTGAAAAATAGATGTATAATTGCCTCAAAACTACTGTTAGCGATATTTATTTTTCAGATTTTAATCTTTTTTTATAAAATGCAAAGTGTATCGTCCAATCTACTCTCATATCCAATTTCAAATCTAAAATTTGTTCCTTTATCTGTAATTAGTTTGATTTATTGATGAAAATAATTTTTTTTTATCTTTTTAATCTTTTTGTTGGTCACCCTAAAAACTATCCAAAGTGTAAAATAAAGAAACCCAAAAACCTAAAAAAATAAAAATAAAAATAAAATCCTAAAAATCCTAAAAAAGAAATAAAATAAAAATCTCCTAATACACTCTCCCACACCTAAACTTGTGTATGCCCTCATACACAAATCATTGGTGTCTTCCTCTTTGCCTTCTACTAGACTCACCAGGTGCAGGACGTGCTCGTGCTGTAGAAGACTCACCCCTATCAATTTGTTTCAACCGGTGCCAAATTTTTCCAAGACCTTGCCAGACGATGTTGATTTGCTTAGTGGGATCAGCTGGCAAGTCTTGGTCAAAGAAGGCATCATCCTCCTCCTCTTGTGTCAAGTCAGTGGCATATATATTCTCGTTATCAGTATGTCTGTTCCAATCTTCTGGAACAGCAGCATGATATGTCACTGAAATATGTTCAGTAGTGATCAACACACGTGAGGGTGCGTATGCGTCAAATTCGGCACTAGATATAAACTTGCGACACAACTGTGTAATTAAACACAGCAAAGACAAACTAGTCCTCGACCGCATCTTAGCATCAATAATAGTGTCGAGTAGCTGTGTGCACATACAGAAATGATAATCTTGACGCATAATACAGTCAACAACATAAAGTGTGGGCGTGTAAAAAGACGACATATGTGTAATGCCCATAACATTAGTGTTGACCCAGTGGCAAGTTGCGTGAATATTGCGATAGAGTGTTTTGCTGCTGATCCCTTTATCACGTGTTATTTTGCAGTTTGGGCCCATCCGTGTAAGATAATCCTCAATTCTACCGGGAGTGTGATTCCCGGTGTGAAGGAAGATACCCGTAGAAGCCGAGATGGCCGCTGCGTTCATTTCATATAATTGGCCGCGACAATGGAGATTTATGGTTTTGTGATTGTCTGAAATATCGGATTTCGCAAAACTCGCATAAAATTCCTCCACCAACTATGGGATGTAGAATGCATTAGATGAATAAATGAGATAATTCAAACCCAGAGTTTCGATTGCAGCGGCAAAATAAACACTAAATGCCGCAAAAATTTCTCCAAAAAACTTCTCACAAACAAATCTACCCATGATATCGTACTATAATTATCAATTTGCAATCTGATCAACACAGTAAATGTAGAAGAGAGAAATAGTACCTCCCCTGAAGTTTCAGGGGGAAACTCCACAGTTTGACCGCTGAATAGCGGTATATACCGCGGTTTGGCGGCTTGGAGTTCACGGCTGGCCGAGAGCTTCGGGGTGATTGTCTACGCTGGTGATATGGACCTTTGAAGCACCTCTGGTCGAAGAAAAGTTGAAGATCCTACACTATCCTGCAAAGAGAGAAACAAAAACCAAAGGAGGAAGTGGGGAAGGAAGGGGGGCAGCTAGGGTTTTGGAAGAAATGATTTGGGGGAAGATGAGGGCTGCTTGGGTATATATAGGGATGAAAAATTACCGTCAGCTCCTCATCTTTCCCTAATTTTGCTTTAAAACCCTACATCACGTTAGTAACATAATATACATGCTATTATACACATGACTACATGTCTTTATGCATAGATTGGATCGTGAAGCGTCACAACCTCTACGTTATCGCTCACTCGAGATTCTAAAAATGGTTTTAATCGGTGACCGTTTACTTTGAATAAATTACCATTTTTAGGTTCCTCGAGATCAACTGCACCATAATGGTGCACTGTCCGTACTATGCACGGTCCACTCCATCTTGACCTCAATTTTTCTGGGAATAAATGTAGCCTCGAATTATATAAGAGAACTTTTTGTCCAGGTGCAAATAACTTGCGAATGATTGCTTTGTCATGAAACACTTTTGTTTTCTCTTCATAAATCTTGGCACTTTCATATGCGTCCCGTCTTATCTCATCAAGCTCATTAATTTATAATCTCCACTGCTCGCCAGCTTTTTCGAGCTCAAAATTTAGAAATTTGATTGTCCATAAAGCTTTATGCTCAATCTCCACCGGTAAATGACACGCTTTTCTAAATATCAAACGATATGGTGACATACTTAGATTAGTCTTGTAAGCAGTACGGTAAGCCCATAATGCATCAGCTAGCTTACGAGACCAATCTTTTCTATTATGATTTACTGTTTTCTCCAAAATCAGTTTGATTTGGCGATTGGAAACTTTCACTTGCCCACTAGTTTGTGGATGATACGGTGTGGCTAACTTGTGGGTAATGGAATATTTCCGCATAAGCGCCTCAAATGACCGGTTGGTGAAATGGGTACCATTATTGCTAATAATAGCTCGAGGAACGCCAAATCGAGAAAATATATTCTCTTTCAAAAACTTGACAACTACTTTGTTGTCATTCGATTTTGTGGCTATTGCCTCTACCCATTTAGAAACATAATCAACAGCAACTAATATGTATTGGTTTCCAAATGAGTTAGGTAACGGTCCCATAAAATCTATACCCCATACGTCAAAGATTTCAACCTCAAGGATAGATTGCAGAGGCATCATATTATGCCGTGAAATTTTGCCGACGAATTGGCATCGTGTGCATGCTTTGCAATATTCCACGGCATTTTTGAAAATAGTTGGCCAATAAAAACCACTCTGCAATACCTTTTCGGCCGTTTGCCTGGGACCAAAGTGTCCTCCACAAACTAGATCATGACAAAAAGAGAGGACACTTTGTATCTCATCATTAGGTATGCATCGACGTATGATTTGGTCTGGACAATATTTGAACAGATATGGTTCATCCCAGTAAAAGAATTTTACTTGGGATAAGAATCTATATCGATCCTGCTTGGACCAATGGGACGGAATCTCCTTAGTCACAAGATAGTTCACAATGTCAGCAAACCATGGTTCGTGCATCAATGCAAACAGTTGCTCATCAGGAAATGATTCGTTTATGGGGCACAAATTATTTGGAGCGTTGGGCAGACGAGACAAGTGATCAGCTACTGAATTATCCGCACCTTTCTTGTCTAATATCTTAAGATCAAACTCTTGTAGCAAGAGGATCCATCGAATAAGCCTTGCTTTTGCATCTTTCTTGGTTAACAAGTATTTCAAAGCAGCGTGATCAGTGTATACTGTAATTCGTGATCCAATCAAGTAGGAACGAAACTTCTCAAGTGCAAAGACGATTGCCAGAAGCTCTTTCTCTGTGGTAGAGTAGTTCAACTGGGCGTCGTTAAGTGTCCTACTTGCATAGTAAATCACATGTGACTGCTTATTAATACGTTGACCAAGGACGGCACCGATAGCGTAATCAGATGCATCACACATGAGCTCGAAGGGTAAGCTCCAGTCTGGCGCATGAATAATAGGAGTAGTAGTCAGCGCCTTCCTGAGCTGCTCAAATGCTCTAAGACAATCAGACGTAAAATTAAATGGTACTTTCTTGACTAGTAGATGTGTCAAAGGCCTAGCAATTATGCTAAAGTTTTTGATAAATCTTCTATAAAAACCAGCTGACCAAGGAAGGATCGTATATCTTTCACTGACCGCGGAGGTGGCAGATTATTGATGAGGTCTACCTTGGCTTTGTCAATCTCGATACCTTTCTTCGAGATGACATGCCCTAGCACTATGCCATTTTGACCATAAAATGATATTTTTCCCAATTGAGTGTCAAATGCTTCTCATTACAATGCATGAGAACTAACTCTAGATGATGCAGACACTCTTGGAATGAATCTCCGAAGATAGAAAAATCATCCATGAAAATTTCAAGAAATTGTTCAACCATGTCAGAGAAAATACTTACCATGCACCTTTGGAACGTGGCAGGTGCATTGCATAACCCAAAGGGCATGCGTCTGTATGCAAAGGTGCCGAATGGACATGTGAACGTGGTCTTTTCTTGATCCTTCGGAGCGATGGGAATTTGGTTGTAGCCAGAGTATCCATCTAGAAAATAATAGAACTCATGTCCGGCCAACCGTTCCAACATCTGATCAATGAATGGTAAGGGAAAATGGTCCTTCCTAGTTGCAGTATTAAGCTTCCTATAATCAATGCAGACTCGCCATCCCGTCTGCAAACGAATCGGGATAAGTTCATTTGCATCGTTCTTGACTATAGTGATTCCGGATTTCTTAGGCACACCTGAACTGGGCTTACCCATGCGCTATCAGAGATAGGATAGATAATTCCATTGTCAAGACACTTAAGAATATCTTTCCTCACAGTTTCTTTCATTACCGGATTCAATCTACGCTGAGGATCTCTTATAGGTCGTGCATTGTCTAGCAAATGAATTCTATGCTGCACTATAGAAGGACTTATCCCCTTAATATCGGCCATACTCCAGCCTATGGCTTCCCTATGTGCTTTCAACACTGATATGAGTTTTTCTTCCTGAGCGTCAGTCAATTCTGAAGAGATAATGACTGGTAGTGTGTCGTATTCACCTAAGAAAGCGTACTTGAGATGACTCGGAAGGGCCTTCATCTCAAGCTCTGGTGGACACTCAATAGATGGTCGTAACTAAACTCGTGGTTCAGTCATCAATGGCTCAGGTGGAAGTTTCGAATTGAGTGGAAGACACATAGTTAGATGATTCATCGAGCGTCTCCAAGGACACACTCTCATCAACTAAACTATTCAGCTCATCAAAGAATTTCTCCTCTTGGTGTTCACTAGACAACCCTTGGATCATATTCACTTCTAGGGACTCGTCATGTGGATCACTTGGTTGGCGCCCTAGATTGAATATATTCAAGTCAAGTGTCATATTTCCAAAGGAAAGTCTCATTGATCCACTCCTGCAATTGATAACAGCATTGGAAGTGGCCAAGAATGGACGTCCCAAAATAACTGGGATACAATGGTGTGGATTCACCACAGATTGAGTTTCGAGGACTATGAAATCAACTAGGAAGATAAACTCCCCAATCTTAATCAAGACATCCTCAATTTCTCCCATAGATGTCTTTACAGATCTATCAGCTAGCTGTAACGTAATCCTTGTAGGTTTCAACTCTCCCAGTTCTAACAGCTGGTATACTGAATAAGGAAGCAAGTTGACACTTGCTCCTAAATCTAGTAATGCTCTTTCAATCACTGTAGTCCCTATAATGCAGGAGACAGTAGGACTTCCAGGGTCTTTATACTTTACAGGTGCTGACTGAGAGAGGATGCTAGATATGTTAGCAGCTAAGAAGACTTTCTTTGGAATATTGGTTGTTCTCTTCTTTGTGCATAAATCCTTTAAGAATTTTGCATAAGCAGGTACTTGTTGGATTGCATCAAGAAGAGGAACATTGACCTTAATTTGCTTGAATAACTCAAGCATGTGCTCCACCTGAGGAGAATTTTTCTTCAATCAATTTGGATAGGGAGCCTTTGGCTTATAAGTATGGTCAATAGGAGGATCAGAATTAGAAGGATCAGATTCTTCTGTCGTGCTAGTGGGTAGATCGTGGGATGATGATGAAGAATCATGAGGTGGTGATGGAATCGTGGTATCAGGGAGTGTAGCTTGCCGTACAATAGGAGTGGAATCAGGTGGCATGGCTACGTGATTGTCAACCAGTTTGCCGGATCGAAGTGTGTGAATGGCATTAATTTGGTTGACATGCGACTGATTCAAATTTGAGGACTGGCATTAGGATTTGTTATGGATTGACTTGGAAAAGTGCCCTTACCACGTTCACTCATTTGATTTGCTAGTTGTCTAACCTGCTGCTCTACATTCTTAATAGATTGAGAGTTTATGAGCAGGTGCTGATCTGTTCTTTGAATGAAATCAGTTGACACTTTTATAAGATTTTGCATGTATGTGTCAAGGTTGGACTGAGACTTGAGAAGAGCTTCAACATTCTTCTCAAGTGATTGGAGTCGCTTTTCTTGATCATTATTAGACCCCTGTTGTGGATATGAGTGATTTTGTGCAGGTGGTCTATTCTGGTTGTTCCCATGATTTGAAGTATTTGGGTGTTGATAAGCATCCATATTTGGTCTTGGAAACTGACCAGTAGCTGGAAGCTGCATGTTGGAGTTCGGGGCTCCCTGATATTGCCCTTGACCCTATGAGAGATTTGGATGACTCCTCCAGCCAGGATTGTATGTCAGAGCGTATGGATTATTAACGGGTCTTTGATACATAGCGTTAGCTTGCTCAAGTGTGGGACCCGTAGGATTTACTAACAATGGACACTCCTCCATAACGTGGTTGGGAATTTCGCAATTAAAGCATGTGGGACTTTGGAATTGATTCACTTAACCCACTGGTGGAGACTGAGCACTAGGAGTCTTCAGTACCTCAATTCTTCTCATAAGAGCTGCGATCTTTGCTTCAGCAGCTATAGAGCTGTCGACGCTATGGATCCCACTCTTTTGAGCAGAAGTTGATATACTGGGCCTCTCAGTGGAACTCTCCCACTGCATAGTCTTCCATGATAAGTCCTCAAGAAAGTCCCATGCTTCATCCTCATTTTTCCTCATAAACTCCCCTTGACACATAGATTCTAAAAGAGTTTTGGATGTGTAATCAAGTCCTTCGTATATGATTTGACACAACCGCCACTTTTCTATTGCATGGTGGGGGCACTGAACTAATAAATCCTTAAATCGTTCTAAGTATTTCCAGAAGGGTTCTCCTGGCACTTGATGGAATTGATTGATTTGATTTCTGATTCGTGCCGTCTTGTGCGTAGGATAATACTTCTTGAGAAACACTGTAACGAATTCATTCCAAGTAGTGATTGAATCAGTAAGCATACTGTACAACCATTTCTTGGCATTATCCTTAAGTGCAAAAGGGATGAAGCAGAGCTTAATTGCATCCTCCGATAAATTTTGCAGTTTAATCATTACGTATACTTCTTGAAATTCACTGATAAATAGATATGCATGTTCTGAATCAGAACCAGTGAATTTGAGAAGCATACTAATGTGCTGCGGTTTTAATTCGTAGTGATTACCCGCTACGTGTGGAAGTTTGATGCAAGATGGTAGTGATGTATGCAACGGGTAATATCGATCCTGAAGGATCAGGATCGGCTGGTCCATCTTGTCTCCCATGAACAAATCTGATCTCATAAGTCGACCAAATTGATCACGGGTCCAATGTGGCATGAACCAGCGACCGTGAGTGTATGCGTGAACTTCCTAAACTAATGCAAGAAGTGGGATGTGGTAGAGAGATAAAACGGTGGAATAGATATGATCAACTAAAAATGTGATTTCTACTGTTACTAATTTTTTATTTTTTATTTTTTATTTTTCTACAGAACCAGGAAACAAACTACAGAAGCAGAGAAAATTTAGGTTCAGAAAGTACCTTTTTGGCCGCCAATTGGCGGTATGAGCCGCTGAATAGCGGCTAAACTGGCGACTCTGACTTGTGATTTTCTTCCACTTGTTCCAGAAACTCTTTCAATCCTTTAAATCTTCCTGTCTCTGCAATGTCTATTTCCTGCACACTCACACACACTGTTAACCCGTAAAATGTTAGAAAAAGTAAGAAAAATACTGTCGATCCCCGGCAACGGCGCCAAAAACTTAATGTGTTATATTTACTGCAAGCGCACAATATCGTTGTAGCGCTGTACAGGTCGTCTCACAGGGATCTAGGGTGTTTCTGCATTCTTACTTTCTCTATAGTTCACCGGACTAATCAAAGGTTCTGATTGAGGTCGGATTAATCTAAGTAGCATAGGATATAGAATCCACTAATTTCTAACCATGTTCTTACTTCTACTATTTTCTTCTATCATAAAAATTTAATCTTTTTAGTTTAATTTTTACTTAAAGTACCCTAAGTATGGGCTATCAAGTGTTGTGCAAGTATAGCTCATCAAAAGATGCTACTTCATATAAAAATAAACTAAATCTTTTAGATAATTCAAACAAAAAGACAAAACCAGCAACCTCAATCCCTAACTAAGCATAGATTATTAAGAATCCTAATTCAAGTATAACCTATCAAAGTTCTAAACTTCGGGTCCTTATATTTTAATCTTTCAGTTGAAAAATCATGGCTTTTATTAATTTTATTTAAGAAGAAAAATATTAGAAAGTAATTACATGGTGGATCTTAACTTCATCTACATCCTAGAGCTGATCTAATTAGCTACTCATGATTTTTTCTAAGGAAGATCAAATTTTAATTCATACAATGATAAACCCTAATGTAGAAAGCGGTAAACCCTAATCTAGAAAGCAGTAAACCCTAAATAGAATGCAATCAAATCTATGCAGAAAGAAAATAAGAATCTTAAGAACAATGGGTTACCTCTGGACACGGTGCTGTGGCCGTCGACCTTCAGCAAAAACCCCAACTTTATTGAACAGCAAAATCGCATACAAAAATTTCAGAATCCAGAATCCCATCAAAATACAAGGGTTGGCCAATAAATAGGCCTCGGAAACTAAACCCTATTTCTAGTAGAACCACAAAACCTATCAATTTACAATTAAGCCCACGACAAAAATTACTCTGAGAAGACCACTTATGGGCTGCTATTTAGCGGCTAATACCGCTATTTAGCGGCTCACTTTTGAGCAATTGCACTACAGTTTCTTTTGCAGAAGTATATTCTCTTGTACTCTTCACTTTCTTGACTGTATTTAATTTCTACTTCCTGCAGTACTTTGATGTTGTAGTCTCGCCCGCTTTAGAAACTTTTCGGCGTTTGATTTCCTAGTCCAACTCTGGTTTCATGCCTTTTCCTTGTATAATTTGGATTACCTGCAAAAGACACTAAAAATACCCAAATAGTATTTATTTATATACAAAAACAGATAAGTATGAGAGGAAAAAATACAATATATGATATTCATCAGACGATGATAGTGATAATCAGCCATAACCTCTCCTCGTTCTTCGGCATCGTCTAAATTGCAGAAGTCAATATCACATATGATGGACAAATCTGATGACATTGACCAAAGATTTGAGGCCCAAGAACAGATGATTCGGGAACAACAAAAGACAATTGAGGATCTTAAAATGATGCTCTCAAAAGTGGTTGAAAATACTCAGCAAATTATCGAAGATAACGCTAAGAAGGAAAAAGAAGTTCAACAAACTGAACGAGGAAGATAAAGAAGAAAAAGCCCACTCGGCACATAAGGACAAGCATAAATATTCTTTTCATGACCCTCATGAAGAGAAAATTGAGAAGTTACAAAGCCAATGTGTAAGAGGCGAGGCTATGGCCGATTATCACTATCATCGCGAAGTTATGACTTATGTTAATCACAAGACTAAGCCAATGTGTAAGAATTTTCTTCCACGCGGAGCTAAGATTCCAGAAAATAAACTTCTGCAAAGACGTCAAGCCAGCGTAAAACGCGAGGCTAGCGTATCCAAACGCGAGGCTAGCGTATCCAAACGTGAGGCTAGCATATCCAAATGCAAGGCTATTTCTCACCTCCGCGTGTCCAAACGCGAGGCTATTTCTCAGCCCCGAGTATCAAAGCACAAAGCCATCTCACAACTCCACATAAATTAACCCGAATACAAAATCAGGGTTGATCATCACGCCAGCGGATCAGAACTGGACTTCAGTAACTCAAAAAGTTTCAGTGGGTTCCTGGACCCTCTCAACAGCTAAATGGGCCCCACAACTCTATATTTAAAGTCACTGACCTCAAGGAGTATTTAACCAAGAAGAGAAGTATAGAGCAAGTTCAATCTGAACCTACTTGTCATTGCCAACAGCTTATGACAGCAGCATCCGCTGTAGTGGATAATTGTTGCTGCAGCAAAAACAAGGTATCGGTGTTCGACCGATTAACTTAGTCAGACAAAAACCCTGCTAAGAAAACAAAAGCTACTCCCCGAGAAGAATGGAGAATTGTGACTTCTAATATGGTTGGCAAGGGTAAGAAAATCATAGAAAGAAATGATGAATCAGAATCAAGTGATGAAGAACCTCATTACTTTACCCGACTTAAGTCAGGTGCTATCCCGGCCCGAAACTATAAGAAACTCGTGAAAGGTTCTTACGACGATGATAGTGATAATCGGCCATAGCTTCTCCTCGTTCTTCGGCATCGTCTAAATTGCAGAAGTCAATATCACATATGATGGACAAATCTGATGACATTGACTAAAGACTTGAGGCCCAAGAACAGTTGATTCGGGAACAACAAAAGACAATTGAGGATCTTAAAATGATGCTCTCAAAAGTGGTCGAAAATACTCAGAAAATTATCGAGGATAACGCTAAGAAGGAAAAAGAAATCTCGTTTAACAAACTGAACGAGGAAGATAAAGAAGAAAAAGCCCACTCGGCACATGAGGACAAGCATAAATATTCTTTTCATGACCCTCATGATGAGAATTGAGAAGTTACAAAGCCAACTCGAGGCGTTAATGCACAAGAAGGAGTTGAAAGAATTAGGGGTCTCAAGACCATATCCGCCTGTATGGGATATGGTACCATATCCTCAGAAATATAAATCGCTTAAATTGGAGTCATATGACGGGAAAGAGTCTCCCAATCAACATATTTATTACTTTTTGTCCCAGGCAGGACATTTAATGGGTAAGGACCTAGTAATGACCAAGGTATTTGCAAATATTTTGCGAAGGCCTGCTTTCACTTGGTTTATACAGTTGCCCCCAGGAACTATTAGCACCTGGTTTGATGTTGAGAAGCAATTTCTAGCATGTTTTTTTGAGAATGATACCGAAATTTCGGTTCACTCTCCTTGCAACTAAACAAGAACAAGAAACGGTAAAAAATTTTATAGAAAGGTTCTGGGAGAAGTCCATGCATTGCAAATACGGAGTGATCCAGAAAACTCTGGTGGAGACATGTCGGCATAATCTCAAGATCAACATGCTATTAAAAATGGGGGCTGAAGAGTCAGGACTTGGAAGGATTTGCTCAAATAAAGAGAGCAAGCCAAAGATTTGATCCGCAGAGTTGAAGAATCTCGTGGACCAAGGAATAATGGAAATAATAGGCCGTATGCGCAAAACAATAATAAGAATAAAGGTAAAGCGGCAATAGCGTCAAAGGCCGCTCCACAGAAAACAAATCCTCCGAGCCCAAAGGCCCAAAATCAAAAGGGTACGAGACAAAATAAGCCCCAGTAAGAAAGGACATGCACCTTTAAAGCAGAACAGATGCCTACATTCTTCCACCTGCTTCTTAGGAAGGGAATGTTGAAACTTCCAGAAAATAGAAAACTGGAGGACGCCGGTAAAATCAACGATCCCAACTATTGTCTCTACCACCAGAATGTTGGATACCCTATCAAGAATTGTTACCCTCTAAAGAACAGGATCTAAGTATTGATAGAAGTTGGAGTCCTAACATTAAAAGATGAGCAAAAGAAGGTCACTGCCAACATGACAACCCCAGTGGTCGGAACCCATGAGTTTCCTGCGGGAGTGACTCCAGTACCGAAGGAAAGCTGGTCGTGAAAAACTAGGACCCACATAAAAAGGCCCAGAAAGGACTTATCCCCGTAACAACTCAAAGAGGGAAAGTCATGTAGGTCCATCCTGATTTACTACAGGATGAACAGTGGACTGCTGCAGGAGGTCAAAGGAAAAAGCGGACTAGCAATATTTCACAAAAATAAAAGATGAATACATAATTATAGGGGCATTTACAGACTCTGAAGAGGAGTCCGAAGCTATGGCCACTCATCAGGATAGGGCAGGCCCTTCCGGCACTCGATCTGATAAAATATATCTTAAGGACTAGACCAGAGTCGACCCAAAGAATATATATGAGGAACTCGTGAAGCCCGCAAAACAAAAAAGATTTCGTTTCCAAAAGAATCCTAGAGACAAGGAATTTAAGGAGGCTGCATTTAAGTTTGATATAATAGCTCAGCTAGCAAATATTCCAGCTCGAGTTACGCTTTACGAGTTGTTACGATTATCGAAATTGACTCGTGAGGCGTTAAGAGAGGCCTTAGCAGACTCTGAGTCATTCTTAGCTCAGATTATCAAGCCGGCCGATGAAGAACATGACTCTTTCCCCCGCTGTCACCAAGTTAGGAGGCAGGTCCCACGAATTACTTTCTCTCCAGAGGATTTGCAGGTAAGGAATATAAAATATAATAGGCTTTTATATTTCACCAGATATATCGGATTCACAAAGGTGGACCGTATTCAAATCGATCCGATGTCTGCATTAAGCGTTATTCCCAGAAGATTAATGCAGCTATTGGGAATATCTCCTCATTGTTTGACACCAACAAATACTACTATATGCGGTTTTAACGCTAACGATAGCTGTCCTCTTGGCAAAACCCGACTTCGGTGTCAGATCAGAGATTTAAGAACGGAGGTTACATGTTATGTTATAGATGCAGGTACGTCTTATAATATTTTACTGGGGCGACCATGGATACACGCCTATATGATAGTCCCGTCGACTCTCCACCAGTGTATGAAATACTGTGATGATCAAGGAGAAGTCCAGACATTAGTTGCAGATAGGTAGCCATTCAAAGGATTAGAGAACTACTTCACGGATGCTATGCTCTATAAGCCAGCCCACGAAGTCTCTAACAATAACTGCAAAAAGCCCCAAGAACCCGAAGATAGCGACAATGAGGCCGATACTGAGTACGAATCTCCGGAAGAAGATAACGGGGGTGATTACGAAATTAACCCTCACGTAAATCTTAAAATGAATTTTGATAATAATGTAGCCAATATAGTAGAAGATGAGTGGATTATTAATGAAAATATAAAATTAGTCTACAAGCCTGCTGTAGCTACTGAGTCTGAGCCGTCTTGTACATCCACCGAGGCAGATGACCCATCCGAATTTGAAGTCTTGGCGGCATATCACTTGCCAATAAGGTCGTCTCTCATCTCTCGGTCTAAAATAACAAAATGACGAGATCACTTCTTTGAAGTACCGCCGCGACATGTATCACATAAACCGATTGTCTTCGGCAAAGTGATTACGTCGCCTAATCAAAGACAAAGTAGTGAAAGTGATGAACAAATATCACCTCAATTTTACTTATATGAACAGAAATCCCGACAAATGATGGAGAAGATGGGTTATAATTTTACCCAAAAATCGGGATTGAACTTTGGAAAAGGGCGACGAAATCTCATACCCTCGTTTAGACCAAAAGGGAATAGCCCAGACTATTATCAAAAAACTAGAAGGGGGTTGGGCTATGTATCTACTCCTCCCTCATCACCACACAAATACGAAGAAAGCTCTTCAGCAAATAAGGACTTACATCCACTCGACCATGATTCAGATCTAAGACCGGTGCCTGGTTTCAATCTCTAACAGTAAACATGGTTTCAACCGCACCAGAAAGCGACGAGGAACCAATTGATGTTCAAGATGATTCCTGGGCTAAACACATGGACACTCTTTGGGATGTCCGCTTTGAACAGCGTGACCCGCCCACAAAGGATAAACTAGTACAAGTTAATATGGGAACGGAAGAGAACCCGAAACCCATTTTTATAAGCAACACACTGACCCCCCTGGAAAAGGAAGAACTTATATCCCTTATCAAGGAGTATATAGATGTGCTCACATGGAGCTATGAAGATATGCCTAGTCTTGATCCTCAGATTGCCACACACCGGCTAAATATCAAAGAAGATGCCAAGCCAGTGAAGGAACAACATAGGCGTTTTCGGCCGGAATTGATGGAGGCGATAGTCGCTGAGGTTAATAAGCTCATAAAATCGGGATTTATCCTAGAAGAGCAACATCCTGATTGGGTGGTTAATATAGTGCTGGTTCGTACGAAGAATGGCAAGATCCGGATATACATTGATTTTCGGAATCTAAATGCTGCATGCCCTAAGGATGAATTTCCACTCCCGATTACCAATGTAATGATTGATAACACCTGCGGTTACGAGAGGATGTCCTTTATGGATGGCTTCTCAGGCTATAACCAGATCAAAATGCACGCAGACGATAAAAAACACACGGCTTTCAAAATGCCGCTAGGGGTGTACTGTTATACAGTAATGCCTTTCGGACTAAAAAACGCTGGTGCCACCTACCAACGTGCAATGAGCATTATATTTAAAGAACATCTTCACAAAATGATAGAGTGTTATGTGGACGACTTAGCGGTCAAAAGCAAGAATAAAAAAAGATCATCTTTATGACCTAAGAACAATCTTCGATCTTATACAAAAACACCACTTGAAGATGAACCCTGCCAAGTCTTTTATGAGGGTGCACAGCGGGAAATTCCTTGGGTTCATAGTTATCTCAGAAGGAATTTTCCTTGATTCTGAAAAAGTAAAAACGATCAACAAAATGCCGCCTCCCCGCAATCTTAAAGAATTGAGGGGGTTACAAAGAAAACTGGCCTATATTCGGCACTTTATCTCCAACCTATTAGGGCAATACCAACCATTCTCCAGACTTATGAAAAAGGGGTTTCCTTTATATGGGATGAGGCATGTCAACAGGCATTTGACGGTTTCAAAGAATACCTTACCAAACCTTCTATCCTTATGGCACCGGTCTCTGGGCTACCATTCCTCATATATGTAAGGGCTATGGATAATGCGTTAGGAGCGTTACTTACTCAGTATAATGAGCACGGCCATGAACACGCCCTTTATTACTTAAGCAGGACAATGATCGGGGCCGAGCATCGGTATGCCCCGATTGAAAAAGAATGTTTAGTTTTAGTATTCGCTGTTCAGAAAATGAAAATGCGACACTATCTTTCAGGGCAAACAATTCATATCATATCACGGGTTAATCCCTTGAAAATCCTGATGATAAAATCGAGATCCTTAAACGGCCGATTGGCGAAATGGGCATTATTGCTATCGCCATATGATATACACTTTATTCCTTAAAAAGCTATGAAGGGATAAGCGATTGCCTATTTTCTGGCAGACCACCCAATTTGGTCCAACTCTAGACAGGCGTTAGAGATTAACACCACTACCAAAGAATAACCATGGCAGATGTTCTTTGATGGTGCTATCAGACGATCTGTTGCTAGTGTGGGGGTTGTGCTTATATCCCCACATAAACACATACTGCCTAACTGTTACTCATTAACAGAGCCATGCACAAACAATGTGGCGGAATATAACGTGCTCATTATTGATTTAAAAATGGCTCTGCAATTGGGGGTGAACCATCTAGAGGTATATGGAGACTCTAAACTCATCGTCAACCAAATGACGGGTGAGTATGAAGTCAGACATGAAGCCCTCATCCCCTATCATCAACTAGTCGTTGAACTAGTAGGATATTTTTAACAGTTTTATATCTACCACATATCTCGAAGCGAGAACGTCTACGCAGATACTCTTGCCGCACTAACTGCAACATTAACGATCCTGCCAGGTGAGGCTAAAAACATCACTATTGGTAGAAGAGAACTCCTCCATCCAGATACAGTATTCCAAACCAAAGAGGTGTGCCAAACAGGCTTAACTCTGGAATCCTGTGATTGGCAATTTCCGTTTGTAGATTATGCCTTATATGAGATGTTGCCAGAGGATCCAAAGGAAGCCGCCTCGATAAGGAAGAAGGCCCCGAGATTTTATTATGATCATACGCTTCAAACTTTATATAGAAAGTCAAGTGATGGTCTCCTGCTACGCTGCATATCAAAATCAAAAGCAGATGAAGTGCTGAGAGAAACACATGATGGAGTGTGTGGAGCTCACCAACCCGGTCCAAAACTTAGAGACCGCATAAGAAGGTTAGGATACTACTGGCCGAAGATGATTACAGAGGCAATGACGTACGCAAAACGGTGCCATGAATATCAAGTACATGCCAATTTTATTTATCAACCCTCAGAATACTTGCACAATACCGTTGCTAGTTGGCCATTTGAGGCATGGGGAATGGATATCGTGGGACCAATAACTCGCCCGTCATCCAGAGGACATCGGTTTATTCTCGCAATAACAGATTATTTTTCAAGGTGGGCCGAAGCCGTGCCCATGAGAGAAGTAAAAACGATGGATGTGATTAAGTTCATTAAACATCATGTCATTTACCGCTTCGACATTCCCCGAAGGATTATTCACGATAATGGACCGCAGTTCATCATCCAGGGGCTCTCAAGATTCTGTGATAAGTTTAGGATTAAAGATGTTGCTTCAACGCCATATAACCCTGCGGCAAATGGATTGGCTGAAGCTTTTAATAAAACTATTATCAAACTCTTTCTGAAGTTCGTCTCCTCTAACAAACGGAACTGGGATGAAACGTTAGGAGAGTGTTTGTGGGCTTATCGCACCACCGTACGCACTCCAACAAAAACTACCCATTTCTCCTTGGTTATGGAAGTGAGACCGTCCTGCCTCTTGAAGTCCAAATACCATCATTAAGAGTGGCCCTAGCTACAAAGATGACGACAGAAGAGCGCCATCAACAAAGATTGCGAGAATTAGAAGCGTTGAATGAAAAACGTCTCCGGGCTCAACAACAAATTGAGTTGTATCAAGCCCGAATCTCACAAGAATTCAATGAGAACATTAAACAAGGATATTTAAATAAGGAGACTTGGTTTTTGCTATTAAAAGACTAATGATTCTAACCCACAAAACTAAGGGTAAATTTGAACCCAAGTGGGAAGGACCGTTCATCGTGGAGACGGTATACTCTAGTGGAGCCTATCGGTTAATGAACCAGAATGGCGATAGAATGATGATGCCGATCAACGGTAAATTTTTGAAGAAATACTAGGCCTAAGTAAACCAGAATGATGACAGAGTAACTGTCATATCTGGTTCATATCCCTAGAAGTATACCCATCCACCAGTTCAAGTTAGCATATAAGCACTTGAACTTCTTTACTAAACTAAGGCATGTGCAATTAAGCGCCTCTGTCTAAGTTAACAATTATGACCCGACCATCTTGGCATGTGCAGTTCAAGTTACGCATAAGAGGCTTGAACTGCCTCCATCAAAATCTAGGCATGTGCAATTAGGCACCTCTGTCTAAATAAATGATTCTTACCCGATCATCTTGGTGTAAGTAGCTAAACACTTTCACCAAACTATTATCTAGTTCTATTCAAAGGGCTTTACCGTGGCTAATAATTGTAACCCGGTCGGTATTAACAGTCTAAATTACACAGATGAGCCTTGGATTGTTTTACTAAAATAATGAACTATTTTGATGACAAGTTATTTATTGTGCAAGCAAATTTTGTAGCCAACAGATAAAAGAATCAAAAAGTTTATCTTTATTCATAAATCAAAAGAATAAAGTTGCAAAAAATGAAAGAATTCAAATAACTATTGAGTTCTTTTACAAAGAATAATGAATAAATAAAAAGGGAGTTATGGTTCTCCCAAAAGCTTCAATTTATTTGTCGTCTCATCAATAACTCGACGATGAGTCTCCTCCACGGAGTGTTGAGCTTGTCGGTGCAAATCATCGTCATTTGTTGCAAGTTGTTAGGTCAACCGCTGACGAGATTCTTCAATAGCAAGGCTTTTTATTATGCCTTCCTGTTCGAGCTGTCATTGTTGAAGAATCAACTCTTCCCATCTTCTGACGGATTTCCATAGACGAGACTCGCTGGTTTCTAAAGTAGCTTGGGCCTTAGCGATAGTCTCTCGGGCTCTTAGGATGGCGGCCTGGCTCCCCTCAATCTGAAAGTCCACCATCTCCAGCCCCTAAGAATCGACTCCTGGCTGGCTTGTAGCTCCGCTAACTTCCGTGACCATCCTTCCTCCTGTCGTCTCAACTCCTCTTGACGAGCTGTTAACTCTGCTCGTAGCCACGCCAACTCTATTTCAGTAATCGCTTCCACATCCGCTTGACGAACTGTGTTTAGCGTGTTCACCTGCTCTTCTAAAGCTTCAAGGAGGGCCCGATAAGGTGCTGCTTGATCGCGACCCCCGATCCTTTCAATATTGTCCAAATAACTGGACAATATTAGACGGCCAAGATTAAGGAAATCTCTTCCATTCAGGATCATCTTGATATATCTCCTTAGTAGCCGTATAAAATCATTGACACTGTGATTGAAGAACTTCTCAAGAAGATCAGCAGTGTCTAAATTTAAAGCAGGCAGCGCTAGCGAAGATGTCGTCAGGGGAAGAGTAGCTTCTATTGGAGAAGAAGAAGCCCGTCCTTGTACCGGATTCATAACATGCGAGGCCAGTAAAGCCAATATGGACTTGGCAGAACTGGAAATCCAAGGAGAAGTATCACTAGTACAGGTCATTCAAGCAGCACCACCAGCAGGGGTAGATGATTGAGTATCTTCACCCGAAGCTCCTCCTGTGGCAGAAGTGGCTTCGAATGAGAACTTCAAATTTTCTTCATTTTTCGATGGCAGAAGACTTGGGCCGGGAGGAGTCACCGGCATCTCAACAGCCATTATCATCGACTGTGTCAATATTGCTGGCTGAGGAGTAGAGGGCACACCAATAACCACTAGAAAGGTTTTTTTTTGGAGCAGACCATTGGCGTTGGAGATGGCAGACTCAGAGATAGGGGAGCCTCTCTTACAGCGGCCGCGACGACGACCTCTATCCTATCATCACTCCCAAGTTCGTCGATTGAAGGAGCTGAAGTAGGAATAGAGCGAGGAGCTGGTGTGAAATAATCCACGCTGAACTCCTCCGCCGAACTACCAAGATCACCCACTGAACCAGTGATGCCAGAGTAGTCGACCAGCTCCTCGGACTCCACCCTGGTAGTTGAGTGCATAGAAGAGTGGAGTTGACTACCTGCATCTCAGAAAGCAAACAAGAAGTGTTACATAAAATATAGAAAAATAGACAGAAGACAGAGTATAAAAATCTGAAAGAACCATACCAGGGGATACAAGTCCTGTCGTTGGACTTGAAGGAGGAGCCGTCGTCGTATCCAAGAGCACACCCGTTTCATCACCTAACGGTTGCGTTGCAGCATGCTCACCAGTGTCTTCAGTTGATAGGTGAGCCGGAGCATCAGGAGCGTTCGGGGCTTCACCGGCATATTCTCCTCTGCTGACCCAGATGGCAGAGTTGAGGCCAGCAGGTCCGTGTCAAACTTGACAGCTGCCTCTTGGGGGACTACCAGAGTTCCTGAGGCCAATTTCTTGTTTTTCTTGGCAGGCCCTTCTCTCGGAGCTCCGCGGCGTTTGAACAGACTCCGGGAACGAGTGATAACGGGTTGGGGAGCACCACCAACATCAGCGTCATCATCTTCACCATCATCATCATCGTCATCAGAGTCGCCAATATCTGATGAGTCGGCCGCCGCACTAAGGAATTAATCCATTCCTTTTACTCTTACTCTTTTAGCACCCTTGCGGCTAGAGTAAAAGACTTCTATCTCTTTGCAACAATTCCGATTGACGGAGAAGTTGGGCATGTCAGCGTTGGCGACACTGTACCACGTGCAGAAGCTCAGCGTCATACTCAGTTCGAGCAACTTCTGAGGCAAAACGAATTCAGCCCAGGTCCCACCTGCCACAAAGTGGAACCAGCCGCGGGCACCTTCATACAAATTTTCCACGTAGGCCAACTTCTTGTTTGGGTTACCCATATAGAGCTGAGAGTACCCAAACTGACGAGCAAAGCGGCTTATGGTGTATGGTTCAATCTAACACATGGCGTCTTGACGATATACCAAGTGGCCTGGTCGAATATTGAGGAGCCACCAAAATGCCCCTGAGGATAAAACGGTGAAGTTGTTTGTTCCCGAGATATCCTTGAATTTTGACCCCTATTCTCCACCGGGGAAGTCGGGGAAGCACCGGAAGATTTCATAATTCTGGTATTGGCGGAGTATTTTCTGGATCTGAGACGTATAATGACTCTTCCATGAGGAGCGCTCGTATAACTCCACAAGGAAGGGCTTGTCACTGGAGCGATGTTCAGCCGCACTCATCAAAGAGGGGCAGTGCATGACAAGCCACACCATTAAATAGGTATTAGGCATCTGCACCCTGGGGTTTGGAGTCTTCTCCTTGGCAGTCTCTTTCGACTTGCCTTTTCCTTTCCCTTTCCTCTTGTCGACGGAAAAAAACCGTTATAGAGCGCTCGTAGTCCACTCTGTAGGTTGCACACCATGGCGGGAAGGAGTCCAAAAGGTCGGCCGTATGCAAGTAGAACTGTTGGATACATCACGTTCATTGCATCGCCTCTTTTGGCAAAGACAACACGATGCATCTTTTCAACCACAACATCCGAAATCCAGCAATAAGACCTCTATTGGATAGTGAGAACTGATCTTGGTAGTGGAAACTTTTGAAGATGGTGCCAGGATTGAATCCGCCTTCATTGGATTCAGCGGTGTGGAATACGGCACGAGTCTTGGCGACACGGCGATCGATCTCCTTGACGTCAACGGGAGTATAGCCGTGGACTGTTGCTGAATTCTCTTTGGAGTTCAAATTGGCAAAAAGATAATCGGCCCATTTTTTGTGATCAATACCCTGATTATGCACACCTGCCATGTCGGCGCAGATGCGGTAATGACACATTATCTCCCAATAAGTGGCATAGATGCGCTCATCCTCGCCTTCTGCATGTTTAGCTCTCCGGTGGTAGGGATGTATTCTTCATAGAGGACTTCGCCCATATATAACCCGGACACCTCAAACATCTAGTGGAGAGCAAGTCCCAGCTCACCCACTGGTGTGAAGAAAGTGCCAGTCTCGGGGTTATACATCTCCAAGAGATTGAAGAAATGGTAGGAGCTTTGGGGAATCCCAAATTGAACATTTCTAATGGCTTTGTATAAGCCAATCTCCTTCAGAACCGGTTCATGGGAGTCTATCATATATTGAACGAGGCGGGCCCACGATATATTGCCAGAAGAATAAACCCAGCCAGGCATCCTAAATTCATTGGCTGGGTATTGGCCTTCTTGCGCCATGAACTCACTAAGGAAAGTTCGTGCGCAAATAGAGACCTCCCCTACTGGGTGCTCCTTGGTGATTCTTCTCAAAAGTAACCCAGTGATACATCTTATGGGACCATCTTGGTAAGCCCTATGAGTGCCCAACTTGCCCATGGGGACACAGTCGTACACTTAGCTCAACCCCCACTGTAATTCACGGTGCATGGCTAGCCTTTGAAGATAAACCAGAGGATAACTGCGCTTCATGCTGGGTAGAAATATCAGCAGGTCGCCAGACTGGTAGAGCCACATGCACTCGTCTTCAAAGAGGATCTGGTCTGATTGCCCCATTGCATCTCCAAACAAAAATGCGGGCTTCTCCAACACTTCTTGGTTGGTGGCCTCAAAAGCTGTATCGGTGATGATCTCCCATGCAGTGTAGGGTAGTAGCTGATTAACTTCTCCCTGCACTCCCTCAGGCCCGACTTGTATGCAGCCAAAACCGTGGTGAAATGGAATTGGGCCGTCAGATCCGCACCCCAGCAAATCCGAAGTAGTGCCTATGGGGAGAGCGTCCACCGAATACCCCACTACAAAAGAAGAATCAAGGGTTAGAAAAAAGATTCGAGAAATTCAAAAAAATCTTCTAAGTATAGAAACGCGGAGCTAAATATAACTCCGCGCAAAACTAAATATAACTCCGCGCGAAACTAAATATAACTCCACGCGAAACTAAATATAACTCCGCGCGAAGCTAAAGTTAGACCGCGCGAAGCTAAAAATAACTCCGCGCAAGATTAACAAGATAGCCTCGCGTTTATAAACGCGAAGCTAAAATTCATAGCCTCGCATTGAAACACGATAGCTAGTCAAAATAGCCCTGCATTTCCAACGCGAGGATAACGCGATAGTTTCGCATAGAAGAAAGCCAGAGGCTTTTCTTCTTCTCCAAGCCGTACGGCCAAAAAACGACGATCTCGCCGGTAAAAGAGTGATTGGTCGGTCAAAACCGAGCCAAATCACCCCAAAATTCTCCTAAAAAGTCCAAAATGTTGAGATTTTTACCTCCAATGGGCGCAACATGAATTGGTTCGCCATTGTGCCCGCTGCTGCCGCTGCTAACGTCTGCCGCCGGTGAGGAAGAAACATGGGAAGAAGAGCTCCTCTTGGGTGCCATTTGGTTCGAAATCTTGGAAAAAAAATCGACAGAAATGAGCAGAAAATCGATCGAAAGCAAGAGATTCTTGGTCGCCTGAGCTCTGGGTTCTTGGATTCTTCGAATGAAGTAAGGAAGAAGAAGAAACTCTATTAAATGAAAAAACCGCCCCTTGGTATTTGGTGCGAGAATCGGAGTAATTACTGAGCAGTTACCCATTGAAACGCGAAGCTATTAGCTCCGCGCAAGTAACGTGAGGATAACTTGGTATTCTACCTCCATGTTTCAGTTTAAATATCCAACGTATTCCAAAATTTGCTAAATTCTAAGCCATTTTGAAAACTTTGGAAGAGGTTCTGTTGGCAATGAAAATTTCTAAATAAGAGATTTTTCACAACAGAATGCGGGCTAACTTAGTAGCTCCGCGTTTGGTTATTTTAGCCTCGCGTTTGAGTAAAACACGGAGCTAATCAATCGCTTCGCATTCTGGTTTTTTAGCTCCATGTTTTGATTAGCTCCACGTGAGCAGATAACCAGAATCCTGAATTGGTTAAGATTAAAATTTGGGCTAATCCAAATACCCCAATTAAGTCCAATCAGAACTCTAAATTAAGAAATTTAAATCAAAACTAAAATTTTTTATTGGAATCCTTAATGAGTACAAATTCTATTCAGATAGAAACTCTCATATGACTCTAAGGTTATAAATACCCTCTTGAGGAAGTCTTGGGGGATCTTTTGCAAGTTTTTGTGAAGTTCGAGTTACGCGTGAGAGCCTTGAACGAATCAAGACCAGCGAGTTACGCGTGAGAGCCTTGAACGAATCAAGACCAGAGAAGATCATCCAAAGTCGGCCGGCATCTTATTCATCAAAAGCAAGAAGACCATCGACATCAGATCATCTAAAGGAACTACTTCGATAGATCTCATCGCCACATAGATCCCACAATTCATTGTAAAAAGAGAGCGATAAATATAAATCCTCTCGTTTGTTCTTTCTTCTTTTTATTGTTCACTTTCATTGTAAATCAGGTTATTTCAATGGAAGGAAAGCAACGAATTTCTTCTGCGAATAATTTGTTGATTTTGCGATGAGATGGTTCAAATTTCGTTGTCAGAAGAGCTTATTGTGACAGATTTGATTGTTTTTATGCGATTTGAATTTCACTATCAAAGATAAGAGCTTAACGTGACAGATTTGGTATTTTTGAGACGATTTGAATCTCACTGTTAGAGGTAAGAGTTTAATATGACAGATTTGATTGTTTTGAGACAATTTGAATCTTGTTGTCAGAGATAAGAGTTTAACATCACAGATTTATAGGATTTTTAGTAAATCCCCAGCTATTAACGGATTTGACATGCCTTAACTAATCACCGTTTGTATTGGGCTAGTCTTGCTATTTCTCTTACAAAGATGAGTTGTTGAGGATTTTGTTTACCTCTCCCCTTTGCTTTTTGAAGTATTGGATGGTTCCTGCTTTTACCTCAGCATGAAAAGTTGGCAAGAAACTTGTTATCTTTCCTTTGCTTTCGAAGCATTGGGTGATTCATGCTTTTTATCTCAGCATGATAAGTTGTCGAGGGTTTGAATTCCTCTCCCCTTTTCTTTTGAAGCATTGGGTTATAACTTATCTTTATAGGATAATATTATGATAAATTTGTCATAGGATTTTTAACAAACCCCCAGCTAATAATGGATTTGAGGTGCCTTTACTAATTATCATTTGCGTTGGGCTAGCCATATTATTCCCCTTAGCATGGTGGGTTGTCGAGGGTTTTATTTAGTCTTAAGTGCCAAATGTTCCCTCTTCCCTTTTGCTTTAGTGGCTAGGGTTTATTGCTACCCCCAGTAAAATGGGGTTGGCGAGAAATTTTTGATTTCTCTAACTATTGCTTTTGATAGCATTGGGCAGTTGATTCATTAGCGTTTCATTTCCTCCTTTTTTTAAGGTGGCTAGATGTAGTATTTTTTTAAGAATTTGTTGTTGATAGGCATCATCATTCTGTCGTTGTCATGATTGATCAGGCGATAGGTTTTGTTTGAGTAGACATATTCTACTACAAAAGGTCCTTCCCCACTTGGGTTCGAATTTTTCCTTATTTTTGTGGGTTATGATCACTGGTATTTTGACAGCTAAGATTAAATCTCCTTTTTTGAAATTTCTTCGTTTAACTTTCTTATTAAACGCTCTCAAGATGCGTGCTTGATACAACTCGATTTGTTGTTGCGCGTTTAAGATGCAAACTTAGCCCTACATTCGTGGACTTAGCCTCACATTTTAAGTTGGCATAGCCTCACAACTGGGCTAGTATAACTTTGGGTTATATGCGGGGTTGGAATTGTGTGTTGGTTTAGCTTCGCATACTGAGTTAGATTTATGTACTGACTTAGCCTTGCACACTGACTTTGATTCGCATTTAGTTGCAAGTATAACTTCGCATTCTATGCAGGCATAGCATTGTGCTTTAGTTACTTTACACGAGCTTAGCCTCGCATCTTGGTCCCTTTACGTGTGCTTAATCGTAAGCTTTACTGGATGAGGGTCCCACCCCCTTTGTGGGCCTCATTTGATTAGTTATGACCCATTGTAAATCAATAACCACCTTCTTCTTCATCGAAAATTATGCAAGACTACTAGTTGGCCTGACGTCTTTAGTCCCTGACGTAGAGTTTGACCTTCTGTCTTTTGAAGTTTATGCGGGGCTCAGAGTTAGCTTCGCACTTTGGCCGTGAACATAGCCTCATGTTTAGATGACTTTACGCTAGCTTGGCATGACATTGTATACGGAGTTTGTTTTGCCTTGCATATGAAGTTTATTGGTGTGAGTCCCACCTCCTATTTGGGCCACATTTGAATTGTCATTAAAATTCAATTGACCGCCTTCTTCTTCTTTGAAGTTTACGCGAGACTGAAAGTTAGCTTCACATTTTGGACTTCTTCGTGCTTTGGATCTACCTTGCGCATTATGTCTATCGCACGCTGGCTTATCTTTGGTATTGTATGTCCGGCTATAATTTTGCCTTATATTCTGCATCTCTTCCAATAATAAAATTATTGAGACCAAAGTTAGGCTCGCCACGCGAGACGAAAGCTGGGCTCACTGAGCGATGTGCTAGACTGGGCTCGTCACGTGAGGTGGAGGCTGGGCTCGCCTCGTGTATGTGTTATTCTTGCGTTTCAACTGTTTTATGCGGGATTGCAAAATAGCCTTGCATTTTGGAGTTTTGTATTTTTGAATAAGTCCTACACGTTGGCTTTGCTTTGCATAGTCTTGCGCTGTTCTCAGGTATTAGCCTTGTGTTCTTTATGCTGGCTTCATAAATATCCTTATTTGGTTGGGTGTGGGTCATACCCCCTGCATGATATTTGTTTGGCTGTCCATGAAATTCGTCATGTGGTGATAAATTACTTTTCTTCTTTGTAATAGACTATGCGGGATTGAACTTTAGCCTCGCATTTCTGTTCACTTTTGTACTTTGGATGAATTCTGTGTGCTAGCTTAGCCTCACGCACTAATATAACCATGCACACTGGTTTAGTTTCGCATTTGGATGACTTTATGCTAGTTTAGTCTCAAATTAGTTTTATGCTTTAGATAATTTTACGCTGGCTTAGTCTCACGTTGTACGCGGGTATAGCCTCAAGTTCTTATTTTGGACTGTTTGATTTCATACTCTTATTCCCAGTATGATAGGGTTGGTGAGAGTTTTACTCTCTTCCCTTTGTCTTGGTGGCATTGGGCAACAAAAAATTGTACGTTATTTTTTTGATTTTTTTTTATTTTTCTTGCTTTTTTTTTGAATTTTTTCTTTTTATAATTTATGATAATTATTTTGCTGTCGTCACTTTCACGGACACCTTCTTTTATTCAAACCTCAACTGGATCACATTTGCATCTATTTTTCCAGCTTCATCTGACCTCTAATTTTCGAATAACCTGAGCATTCCCTTTGTGTTGAGCAAATTAAATAGGGTCACTGTTTGCTCATCTTTGAAATCATGTCTCCGTTGCAATCTAAAAAAATTTCGATTATTCTGCATTTTTTTATTTGCAGTAGATTTGGTGGTCATTGCCTCATTTCCCTTGGGATGGAATGATTATGATCGTGGCTAATTCATGGCCATCTTCCTCTGGGCATGATACTCATCAATATGTCGGATTATATTTTCTACTTGCTGCTCCTATTTAACTAGATCCTTCCAAGTTTTGGACTCTACTACTCCCATCTGACTAATATTATGGTCTAGAGATTATGTTTGCAAGTCTCCACTAATGTTTCATGTGATATGCCATGTGGGCTTCGCACTGACATTTCACGAAAATACTCAACGAAACTTTTAACCATCTCATCTCTCTTTGTTTATTGGCCAGAAGAGAGTACATGGATACTTTGGTATCGTCTTCAAAGAAGCGGATTAGAAACTCCCTCTCTAGGTCAGACCGGTCATTAATAGTTCCCGGGGGCAGCTGTATAAACTAAGTAAATGCAGGCCCTTGTAGGATACTTGCAAAAATTCTTATCATCACTAGGTCATTGCCTATGAAATGGCCGGTCTGTGAAAAGAAGTAGTACATATGTTAGTTCGGAGATCCCTTTCCATCATATGACTCTAACTCGAGAGCCTTGTATTTTTCCAAAAATAGTACGGACTGCCACTCTATTGGGTTGGGTCTCGTAATCCCCACCTCTCTATTGGGTAGGGTCTCGCAATTCCCGCCTCCTGTAATCCTTTTCGGCTCATTAAGGATTCTATCTAGTTTTGAAGCTTCTCCATTCTTTTGGCATGAGGATCAACATAATATTCGCCCTCACTGCCTATTTCCCTAGTGTCTCAGTTAGATTCAGCTTCATCCTTCTTGTCTTATCACGGTTGGATTCGATTTCATCATTCTCTCTGTTAGTTTTATTAGAAGAGGAAGAACCCCCTGCACCGTCTTCTGTGTTATTTTGAGAGTTTTCAAAGACCTTCACAATCGTTGCTTTGAGGTCTTCAATGATCCTTTGCTGCTCTTAGATGAGGCATTCTTGTGCCTCAATCTTTTGACTTATCTCAGCTAATCATTCGGCCATGTGGACCGTCCTCCTATCGGACCGAGAGGAAGCATGCGATCGCGATGTTGCTATGGCCGAATGCTCGCTAAACACTTCATATTCTTTATCAGAACCCCCTGCTAATCTTTTGTAATTGCGGGGAGCCTTCACACCTGACCTGAGGCGTGTATGATGATAGATTTCCTCTGCTTCCATATTAGAGGCATCGACGATTTGTTTCTTGCCCTTATTCACTATATTCGACGTGAAAGCGAGCAAATTTTGATCTGAGTCAGAGTTTTATTTTTGTAGCCATCTTCTTTCTGAAAAATTGGACTCTGATGCTGACAACTATTTAAATGTAGATGGTTTTCAGGTTTGATAGCGGCAGTGAGCTAAAACTGTCACGATCAACTCCTTATAGCAACAGGACTGATGTGGTCGTGTCACTCTTCTTTTATTTGTGAGACATCTCCGCCAATCTAGAGTTTCTCCATGCGGTGCTGATATAACCATCTTTTGCTAGCAGAGCTCACTTCTTGTGTGAGCTTTATTTGTCTAGATGGATGTCTCTGAGAAGACATGGAAGTTATACTTATCAACCCCCAAATTAGTTCTATGTCCAGCATTAGTTTTGATATGTTTTGCATGAATCTACTAAGTAGCTTTGCATTATTCTATTCTTATGTGAGGCTGAGGCTTAACTCTAGCCTCCCGCACTGGAATATCCTCACGTGCTAGATGAGCCTCGCACACTGGGTGAGCTTGGTATACTGATATAGCCTCACACGCTGGCTTATTTGAACTAGCCCCGCGTATTGGCTTAGACTTAGTTCGGTTTTCAAGTTTATTTATGCATGCCTGGCATCTAGTTTTGTTCATACTAGGCTAATATGTGTTAGGCTAGCGAGACTGAGAAGCGCCAAATTTGCGGGGCTGAGCAGTGTCAGGTTGGCAGGGCTATGGAGCGCTAGGTAAGATGGGCTGAGGAGCGCCAGGTTGGCGGGGTTGAGCAGCGCCAGATAGGTGGGGCTGAGGAGTGCCAAGTTGATTATCACCGAGTTGGTGGGACTGATTTTTGCTAGGTTGGTGGGGCTGATTTTCGCTAGGTTGACAGTGCTGACTTTCGCCAAGTTGATTAGCATCGGATTAGCGGGTCTGATCTTCGCCAAGTTGATTAGCACCGAGTTGGCGGGACCGATTTTTTCCAGGTTAGCGAGGTTAATTTTTGCCAAGTTGATTAGCACCGGGTTGGTGGGGCAGATTTTCGTTAGGTTGGCGAGGTTGATTTCATGCCTGGCATGCAAAACGGGCTCTGAGTGCTCTACGGTGCGCCCTTCAGTTCCGGTTGTGGATTTGGATCCACCTTTGCGCCACGATGGGTTCTCCTTTGGCATCATATGTAGCAAGTTCTAATAGACCAGAGTTTGAAAATCCAAGTGACTGTTGATGGATCAACGCCTCATTATCATCCAAAACTATCATATCATCCTTTAGTGATTTTGAACGTCCTGGGCCGACTTTGACCTCGATCACCAATTTCTCTATCGTCTCTCCAATTGTATTGACGTCAGATTGGATCACTATCTCCTCTTCAGTATAGGAAATTTCTTCCACTGTAGTCGCCAGTCAGTTTTCAGAAAAAACAGGGAATCTTTCCCTTGCTATTGAATTAGAGAAAAATTACAGATTATCAAAATTTCTCTTTTTTCGATTTGATTACAATGAAAAGAAAAGAATAAAATAGACAGAGAGAACTTATAAATCATTGTTCTCTTTTTACAGAAAATCGTGGGATTCGAGGCAAGTATAGGATCGGTCCTCTTTCCGTTGATGATCTGACGTCGATGGTTGAAGGCGATGGAAATTTCTTGAGCCTCTCTTTTGATTCTGGAAGGAAGCTCGAACGAGAAAGATTTGGCCAAAGGTCTTCTTTTTTTTTGCCAGTCCTAAGCCTTCAAAACTCTCGCGTGTTACTTGAATTGCCAAAGGTCCTTCTTTATTCTTATTCAAGGGTATTTATACGGTCTCAATTGTTGAGTCAGTTGCTATGTAGATAAAATCGAGAAGGTGTAATCGTAAAGAGATGTTTCCATGTAGATAGGAACAAGATCTGATTTTTTGTAATATAATCGAAATCTTTAGTAATCTTGATAAGATATTCGAATCTTCTCTTGATTTGATTTGCTCCAGATTTATTAAATCAGGTCATGTTTCTACATCCAAAATCAATTAAAATCAAATTAGAATTTGATTATAATTTATAAAATTACCAAACTCAAGTAAAATTAATTTATAATTCTTCATCTAAAAATTAATTAGACACTTATTAAAATTTGGGTCTTATTTGGATTTTTAAAATGTACAAAATAATTTCAAAAAATTTAAATTAAGTGCACGAGGCGGATATTTACTATGCGCGAGGCTGGTCCAGCCTTGCGTTCACGAGGCTGGTGTCAGCCTCAGGGCGACGCTGGTGCAACCTCGCGCCGGCGAGGCTGGTGCAGCCTCGCGTCTGCAAGGCTGGTGTCAGCCTCGTGGCGCGAGACTGGTGCAGCCTAGCGGTCGCAAGGCTGGTGTCAGCGTTGTGGCGCGAGACTGGTGCAGCCTCATGGATGGCTACGATGCTAGTGTCAGCCTCGCGGCGGCGGCCTTTTTTTTTTTCTTTCAAACATGAATTTTGACTCGGGTTTTGGATTTCTACTCGGACTCGGATTCTTATTCAGACTCGGATTCGTACTGTGATAATTTTTCTCGTTCTACATCCTTAAGCCGAGTATTTCCTCCCTTTTATCTCCCAAAATCTGATGTATTTTCTATGTTTCCGAATTATAATTCTCACATGCCCAGTCAATATCCTTATGGGCCAACAATTCCTTCCAAAAAAGCTAACAGATTCGATGAGCTTCTTTTGAGGATTTTATAGACAAGATTATCTGTTAACTTCCACCACCACTTGGTTAAGAGGGCTTTATTAATGTTGTCCGACTTTCCCCAAGCCTCATTCCTTTTTATCGGAACAAACCTGATTCCACACCACCAAATGATAAATTTTTCTCGCTATAATCGGTCTATTTTTTAAAGGGATGTAGCGCAGCTTGGTAGCGCGTCTAGAGAAATCTCCGCCTAATTAAATCTATTTTTTTTACCCATCCAAGAATCCAATAAACAAGCAAAAATTATAGAGGCATGGCTGACAACACCGAATTAAGCATTGTGACTCTATATACAGTGATAGATATCTATCTTGGAACCCTTCTATTTTTATGGAACTTTTCTACTAAACCAAGCCAGTCCTCCTTGCATAGTGTAGTCAATCTCAGTAGACGGCCCAAATAAGTAATCTAAAAAGACTCTGAGAGGGCAACCAGTATTTTTTCTGCGAAAAGACTTTTAATATCTGCTTAGCCTTGGAAAATAATATGACTTTTTTAAAGTTTACGTTCAATTCCGATCAAAGTTCAAATGTGTAAGATCTACTTGAACAGAATGACTTGCTTCATTTCCATTTGTTCGAACAATATAGTAGTTGTAAGTTGTTCAGGGATAAAGATTTCGATACCACTAGTCCCTTGATGAATCCTTAATTTAAGCTGTTTTGGAAAGATAATTTGATAATGTACAACTTCTTTTTATAACTTCTTGCTAATTCTCATTTTATCCTTAAAAAAATATAGCTTTGAAGTTGCAGTTACTGCCAAACAACAATAGTCTTGCACCATGCTCGGTATGACCTTGATATCTTTTGATTCTGAATGCCAATAAAACATATCCTAGGTTTATTTGAAAGAAAATTCAATACTTTACAACTCTCGTTTTATATTTCTTTTAATTATAATTATATTAAAACATAGAAATTACTTGAAGAACTTGGAAACTGCATAATGACTAGTGTACGCTCGAAAAATTGTATCTTCCTTCTATTGAGATTTTGATTTTAAATACAACAGTAAAAGAAAATTACAAAAAAAAAAAAAAATCAAGATTAGAAGAATAGGAAACGATTAATTACAATTCCCTTTTAATTTTGGGTGGGATCTGGTAGCTGTGGAGTCTCGCTGATGCACTCCGTTGACAGTCCGATCTGTATTGGGAAGAAGACGGTCGCTCTCTGGAAGACTACTCTGGAGATTCTGGAAAAAGATGCTTTTTTCTTTCTCTAGACTTTTTCTCTCTTTTCTCTTGAAAAATCCCCTCTTCAATCTGGACTCTACCCTCTTTTTATATATCGTGGGGTAACTGTTCGGATAAAATCTGGGCCAAATCCAGTAACAGAAACACCAAGATCAGGAGTATCGGTTCCTTGAAAATCCGAACCAAATCCACGTAAAATGGAAACACATTCTCAAAACTAAAGGGTGTGAGGATGTGCGCGAGCCTACACTGTGCATGGAGCGTGGGCGTAGGAGCCTACACGCAAGATCCTGTGCACTGGTCTCATGCATGCAGGAGACTCCTACGTGCAGGTCTCCTGTGTGCAGGAGAATCCTGCACGCAGGAGTTCCTGCACGTACGAAATCCTATGCGCGGGCCCTCTCTTTTCTATTTTTTTTTGTCTACAACTAGCAACAAAGGTATTGCTGAAACTCCTCATAACTTGCCTTTTTTCTGGCAAACTTCGCCTAATAGTTGGGTTCGCCTATGAACTCTATGCTGATTTCAGTTGTATGGTTTGAATAATATTTTGATTATTTAATTTTTGTATTATCACTAACACTCTGCCTTCTCATTTTTGCCAACTCCACTAACACTACTCATTTTTGCTAACACTATTTACCTCTGCCAACTCCGTCAACACTACTCTCCCCAACCAACTCCGCCAATAGTACTATTTATTTCCACCAACTTGGTCAACCTAACTAACTTGACCATCTTCGATGACTATATCTCTTTCCCAACTCTCTCCTTCCCTACCAACTCTCCATTGAAGTTGCCCCGGACTCATTCAACATCATTACCAAGTTTTGGCTTGAAATAATTTCTATTATATAAGTGCGTGATTTATTGGTTAGTTATTTTAATTGAATTTACTTGATAAAATGACTACTTAATAATTGATAATTTTATTTGAACGTGATATGGACCTGACATAAATTGTTACACCTGATTTGAACTAGTACTCACTTGGTTAATACTACACGGGTTAAGTACACATGAAACTAGGTGTTAAATGGAGTAAAGAACATGCCATATGGTGAGAGTCACCTATAGGTCTTTAGGAGCCTCCTTCAGGATCCATAGAGTACCTTTAGAGTTTATGATAGCTATTACTCGAACTCTTGAGAACATCTGAACATAAACTAAGAAGGTACGGAGCTAAGTATAAATAGAGCTAAGTACAATACAAAGTAAAGTGCATGCCATGAGGCAGGAATCACCTCTTAGGTTCGTAAAAGCCACCTCTAAGGATTCATGAGAGTCCCTCTAAAATCCTACAGCAATTGGTGATGTGTTCGTGTGCCAAAATGAGAATCCAATCAAATGAATATAAACTGAGATTAATAAGGAGCTAAGTATATATAAACTTTAGTGATACATAGAGGAAAATGTATGCCATGCAGTGGGAGTCATCTCTAAAGTCCGTGGGAACCACCTCGAGAGATCCACATGAGTATCTCTAGGGTTTTATGCAAACCAGTGATATGTTAGTGTACCGGCATGAGGAGCACATATTCAAGCTAAACAATCTATATTAAACTTGGAACCATACCTAAAACTAGTAGACTTGTTTTATTGTCTACTGCATAATGCTTCTCGGATTTTATTCCTTTATTCACTATTATTTCACATATGTAACTTGAATTGCTTCCATTGATAACCGATATATGATTCCTACCATTATTCCTAAGTTCTATGGATTTAGCTTTGTTATGCTGGACCTTTTGATAATGAATCACCTTTTATCCATGTGTTATACTCTTTATTGTATTTCCTAAAATTGATGATTTATATTGCTTACTCGATTTATTTCTTATTGGTTCTAACTCCTAGGCTACCTCCACACATTCATGGTGTTGAAAATTTTACAGTTGAAGATGAAGGATATCCCTAGACAAGATTCCTACTCCTAGGACTATCCACTGAAGCCAAGGAAGAATATACTTTTTTTTTGTAAGTGTCTTTTGTTTTTACGGTCTTTTTTCTTAACAGTTTCTTGTAATCGTTATATCCTGTGTAGCTCCATTTTGTTTTTTGAATGCTTGTATCTAAGCCCAATCAAGCTACTCACAATTATTTATGTCTATGATTGTATTTTTTTTCTATGCGTTTTAATATGAATGATGTTATGTAATGTCATAAATTGTGGTAAAATCAGATCTTTTTTGTTGAGTACTCTAACTGCTTCGTTCTTTATTGTGAATAGCCATGTGTACCTATTTTTGAGATACCCATCTATAGTTCTTTACGTAGAAATGGATACATCATCAAAAAATATGGGTACAATTCGGAATTCAGATTAATTCAATTATCAATTTGGATTTCTAATATAGGGTCTTATATTAGATTAATCAGTGAACATTGGTTGATTATTTGGTGGTGGAATTAGAACCTTTGATTCAAGTGAAACTATTGGATTTATTTGAAAATTATCTAGTATTAGTGGACAGTCAGCTACTGGCCAGGACAACGAACAGGTCGCTAAGACTGCTAGACAGTAGTCCAACAACCACTAATGAGGAAAGTTTCTCCTAAAATGACTATCATGATATTGGAATTGTATAACTGTATTTAGATAATATTTATCTGTACTTCATCTTCTTCAATATTGTAATAAGGGTTTGGAAGAATGATCCTCAATATCGAAATCTTGGATATGATTAGGGTATTTGACAAATTTAGTTCTAAGCTTCATATTGATGGACTGAATACAAAATTTGAAATTTTAAGAAATTAGAAGATATTGTTGAAAATTTGAGAATTCTTAGGAGCAGATGAACTGCTAGCTGGCAGCCAAAGCCTCAAGCTGGCAACTCAATTAGCTCCAGTCATAATGAGCTTTCACCAATGGCATCTAAATTAGATTTGGATATCTCTATAATTATCTATTTATGTCGGAAGTTGTTATAATTTAAATGGACACTAAGCTAGGGCTTGAAGTTCTAGACTTTCGAAACCAATGTATGGTACTAACTAGGATTTCTAGATAGATAAATTGTTCTAAAATATGAAATTGATTATCATATTTGAATATAGAGTTCTAGAAAGACACTATACTTTTTTATAAGAAATTGATAATTAATGGAGACTAGACTAATATCGGGTAGTGGTCGGAAACGCTAATCGGTGATAACTATGGTGCTAATTGGTCTAGATTTTGGTGTAGTGGTATAGATTGAGATAGGTTACTTTCTCGGGGACAAGAGTTTTTGTATTAAGTCTAGATGAGATGCAACTCACAAATACGACCTAGACAACCTAAATAGGATATAAAATCTAAACAAGTAAAAATATGTCTCTGTGCTAGACTCCTACATATCTGGTTTGAATAAGGTTTATCCATTATAAGATTACAGTATCAGACACTAAACAAATTTGATATGTCATACATTGTAATTACACATGACAAGTAATATGTAAAATCTATATTTCTGATAGCTGACTCATATGATACATAATGGACATCACTATTCTAAAATGTGATCAATGTTATAATAATATGAATATATGTACTCGGTCCATATCTAACCCATAAATTATTCTTTAATTTCTGAATTTTGATTTCTGATATCTGATTATGGCATTAACGGACATTTACTATATCGATATCACGTGCCATGATGTTCCTTATAAATCCATATGTATTCTGATGTGAATGATAGGGGATGGGAAAACTATCTGACGTATAAAAAAACTATTCGACGAATAAAAAAACTATTCGTATGAGATTTTAGGTGATTTCAATATAAAGACCATGATTTTCACTATAGCAATTCCCGGTAATATCAGACCACCATCTAATTCTGAATTCTATATTGAAGTATCTTTTCTGATTTTGTGTTTGTTCTGAGTGCTTTAAATGTATCATGATTCAGCACTATAAATCTAATATTAGGTTCCGGGTATGTATGAATACTTATATGATAATAGGAAATAATACTATCTCACCCATCCAACTAATTTCAAGTATCATGTAGTTCATTAATCTGTCTCCTTTCAGATTTCTTACCTAAACAAGCTAGTTATGACATCTGACATGATCCATGACCGAGGCTTGTTACCTATTTTTGACTTGCATATATCTATATGTCTGACTTAAGAGGAACCGTCTATTTATTTATATATATAATTCATACACTTGAACATCAACATGAGTATGACCACACATTTTTATCTATTATCCATGATTTATTTAAGCGCAACTGACACTGGCATATCATATTTATGATTACTTTTCTAGGTATTATTATTGTACAAATTTTTTTTATGTATTACTTTCCAAGTTTAATATCTTGGTTTCTAAATCTAGAATTGGAAGATTAGGAAGGAGATCATGCCCCATCCAAAAATCCATACTTCTTTAGCAAGCGGAAAGAACGTAAACATTGGGAACACAATCTATAGAACTCTTGTATTTATCAGTTTATATTTTCTTGGCAAGTCAGGTTGGTAAAACTCGATGTTCATAAGGCAGTTCAGTGCAAATCTGAGCACTGTTTTTTTTTTTTTTTTTTTTTTGCTTCTTTGATTCTTTGTGATACATATTCGGAGTAGTGTATCATATTGTGTAATCAATATTTTATATAAATAAAATATCTTTCAGTTTCCGACATGTTATATGTGCATTTGAATCTGATAGTATTTATGGTTGTTCTTAAATCCTTTGCATGTGAAGTCTACAAAATTTTGAACTACCCGTTCTCGAAGCAGCTGAAAAACAGGACATTACAATTTCAAAGACATTTGTGCTAAAAAGACATTTTATTGTATCATTAAATTTCCAGAAAAAATAATTATTCTGTAAACTTAAAAAGAACTTAGTGTGATATGCCAAGGTGGTTAACATCATCTTGCATCACGCACTTATAATTAATACAAAAATATCAATATGAATCATATCAACAAGAAACAAAAGTTCACGTCCATCTCAGAGATCAGCCTTCACACGTACCGAAGCTGCAAATGAGTTGGTCAAATTATGTTGTCTAATATTTTGTTTCCCTCGTCATTGTCAAGCGCATGCATAGTAGATGTAGGCATCAAAACTCCTCTTCATTTATATTATCCATGCTCCAATTTCAAAGCAAACAAGGTCAATTTCTTGATGATGTGTTATTTTCAATTAATAAATCCTATCACAACTCAAAACCGTTGTAGTCCCCGGGATTCGTTGGCTACGCTCCACAGAATCTACCGAACAAGTTCGGCCTGTTCGCCCAAAGCTAAAGCTACGTGCTTGGACTCATTCGGAGCAAGTAGAGCCTCACCTCCCTCTATAAACTGGACTAAAGCCCACCTCATTTGTTCACAGCAAAATCAATGAAGGCCAGAGTAGAAGAAGAGCATGTAGAGCCTCTCTCCACAGCCATCACCAGTCTCCAAGTAAAAGATTTCATCTGGTCCGAAAATGAATGGCCGAAGATAGCGCATGATGACTTCTCGACGAGTGAGGACATCCCTACCATCTCCCTTTCCAAGTCAAAGAACACCCATGAATACATGCAAGAATGCATGAAGATGGTGGAGGCGAGCGGGAGCTGGGGATTCTTCAGGCTAGTGGATCATGGCGTGTCTGAGCACGTCATTGAGACCGTGATGGAGCAGTGTTCGGAGCTGTTTGACCTCCCAATGGATCAAAAGCTCAAGGGCGGAAGAGGAGAGGGCCTGCCTCTTGGGTATTCGGCAAGCAATCCTGATTACGGCCGGGATTTGCCATGGGCGGAGATTCTCCAAATCCTGCAGTCCCCTCAAATGGTTGTCGACTTTGCGCAGAAAGTGTTTGGCGACCGGCACCAGCCATTCAGGTGATACCTTAATTCTTACTTGAAACATAACTCCCAAAGTAGAACGTAAATCAATACAAACACAATATTATTTGTGTGTTATTTTACATAAGTTCGTAGGAGATTTGGATAAAATAAAAGACTATCTTAAAGTCGTTTTAACGGAAGGCGAAGGATTATAGCTTACAGTTTTGATTTTAAAAAAAAAAAAAAATAGACAACTACACATCTCTTATACCTTGAATTTATATACATGACTAATAAGATTAGTTTGAATATTAAGTGGTGAACTATGACGAACCCATGACGGACCTAAACCCAAAAAGACCTAGTCAATTGACTCAACTATGACCTGAGAACCATGATGGATGGACCTATGACGGACCTAAACCAAAAAAAGACCCAGTCAATTGACTCGACTATGACCCTGAGAGCCATGATGGATGGACCCATGACGGACTAAATCCAAAAAAGACCTAGTCAATTAACTCGACTATGACCCTGCTTGATGAAAAGATCAGGTCTGAGTCAAAAACATAGTTTCAAAGCCATGTCGAAATTGATCCAAGTTAACATATTTGAGCGGAATCTAACCCACTTGCACCCCCTCATGCACTATTAGCTCATTCAAGCAACTGGTACGTACTGATCAATATTCATAACTAACAGCGTTTAAAATTTCTTGGTGTCACAGTGATGCAGTGATAAACTACATGAATGCACTAGATCAGCTTGGAATGACCATCTTTGAGATGCTAGCACAAGGATTGGGACTACCAGACGACTACTTCTCAAGAAATTTTCACGAGAAGCGCTCGACCATGCTCCGAGTCAACCAGTATCCTCCATGCCCTCTCCCGGAAAGGTGCTTGGGGCTAGGGAGCCACACGGATCCTCACACGCTGACGATTCTGTTGCAGGATGAAGTCGGAGGGCTCCAAGTCCAGAAGAACAATGGCGAATGGATAGGAATAAGGCCTGCACCGAACTCGTTCATTATAAACATCGGGGACATGCTGGAGGTGAGCTTCTGTGTCTTGGGTTCTCATGCATCAGATTAAGGATGAGGAGTGACACAAACGATCGATTTGCTTTGCAAAATTGTGCAGGCATGGACCAATGTGCGCTTAAAAAGCGTCGTGCACAGGGCTGTTGTCAATAGAGAGCATAAGCGACTGTCCGTTGCCTACTTCTTGTGTCCTGCCGGCGACACGCTCGTCGATTGCCCGCCGGAGCTATTGGATGAGGCCCACGGAAGAAGGAAGTACATGGCATTCACTTGGGAAGATTTTAGGAAGGAACTGTTGAAACAAAAGAGGGTAGTCGGAAAGACTGCTCTCAACAGATATCTCATACGTTACCCTGAATGATCATCTAGTATGCCCAAAAAAAATATTCAGATCTAAATAATTGATTGATAAGGATGTTATTTGTGCATGATTCTAGATACAATTGTACTAGTCATTGGCACGTGTATTTCTAAAGACAGATTGATTATGGAAGATATTATCACAATATGAGCACAAAGTTATTGTTTATGTTCTAACATTCTCTCATAAGTTAATTTTTGGACCTTGACGAAGTGTATTGTATTTTGTACAAAAGATTCTAATTAAATATTATAATATCCAAAATTTCTGTGTTGCCTATATTTATTACGGTGTATTGATGGTTTAGAAATCCTAATTTAGCCTTATCGGTAGCCCAGTTTACCTTTTACGGACTTAATCTCAAATTCTAAAATCCAAATGAGATTACGACTTTAGAGTCATCGTTTTTCTCATTTTTCAAAGTCCCAAAATCCGCAAAGATACTCGGTTGCCAGTTATTTACCAATTTTTTTTTTTTCTAATTTTTATCTCTCAGACGACACAAAAATTATTTTACAAATTTCATAATGATCATCTCACTCACTTTATTCTATTTTTATTAATTTTTTGGGATTTTCTTGGAAATGCCAAAATTTGTGAACCAATCAAAATCCTTTTTTTAATTTTTTTTCCCTTCCCCCCCCCCCCCCCACCATTTTCCGCTCACCATTCCCATTGTCCTTTTCACCTTTTCCAAATGATTTAGGTAGGGTATAGCATATAACTTCGTATTTAGCATTGAAAATAAGGCAATTAAGCTAATTATGATTTTGGGTAAACTAAATGGCATAGTTTTCTGTTTATTTAGACATATACCTAAGCTTTTATATATATATATATATATATATATATATATATATATATATATATATATATATATATATATATATATATGAGAAAACGGAAAATTCACTGACCGTAAATGGAGTTCTTTCACCGCCGTTTAGGTGGCCCAACACACTTATTGCACGTGGCGATATTTAAACTAACAAATAAAAGAACTCTCTTAACCGTCCTTACAGTGGTGTCACATATAATAATTTTATGGGGTCATCTAAGCGGTGGTGAAGTTATTTACTCTCTCTCTATATATATATATATCACTCTCTCACACACAATTCTCTGAAAACTCATTCTCTTCTTCTGAGAGCTTCGGTTGAGCCAAGGGGAGGAGGAGAGAAGTTAGGTTGGAGCAGAGTGAAGTACGTTGTAAGTAACACTTTCTATCCCGTTCTCTCTGTTCACGGTGGTCTACTTATTTATGCCAAGTACTTTATGTTTAGGCCGTAGAAGCAGGTTCTAGAAATGATTATTAAACCATGAAACAAGGTCATCAGAGCTATCAAACCGTCAGATAGCAACCAAGTAATGGCTGTCTTCGCCGTTACGTAGCAGTCCGTTGACTTCTGATGTTGGTGAACTTTGTTCTCTGAGGTTGTTCTAAGATATAGAGTAATCTATTCTGGTAGCTTATTATAATATATACTGGATTTTGATGATTTCGAGGATAGTTGAAAATCTTGCACTTTCAGACATCGAGTTTGGTTTTTCAAACTAGGATTTGAGGTCATAATTTTGCACAGAAATTCTGGGAAGAGTAATATATGAAATAGAGTTATGTGATTTACACAATAATATATGAAATAGAATTATGTAATTTATATAAAGACGTGAGAATTTGATTGGAGGGTATTAGTAAACATTGAGACTACATGCTCGTAGCAAGGATTGCCAGCTGCTGTCCCATTGACCACATATTGCGATGAGTTTATGCCTGAGTGATTAGCATACTATTTGGACTATAAAAATGTTTCCAGTTAATTTTTATCTGCACAGTGAATATTTAAATGGAAATTGAGGTTAGGAGGACCGATCCTCAGTAGAAGTATCTAGGATCTAAATGGTGTTTTCTGTCAAATTCATGTATGGATTTCATATCTAAAATCTGAATGCAGAAACTAAATCTTTGTGTTAGCAAATTTTAGTGAAATCTGGAGATTATCTGGAGAAGGTGAACTACAAACTGACGGCTCGAGCTAGCAGTTATCGGTTCAGTCAGTCCTAGTGAGGGTGAGATTTTTCTTGTAAGATGTATTTAGTATTTGGATATCACTAATAGTTTCTGATTACTTTAAATATAACTGAAATCCTAAATGAGATAGAGCTAGGGTTATGAGTTCCCGATACTCGGAGTAGGTGTTGGAAATAACTAGGGTTTGAGGGAGAAATATATCATATAAATTGGAAATGATTATCTAATTGGAAATTGAGAGTATCAGATTTTTATAAGAACTTGGTGATCAACAGGGACTAGACCAATGATTATCTGATAGGCAGTCGGAGTCCTGATCTTGTTGAATTTGAGCTTGAGTGATTTGAGAGTATATTCAACATACTACTTCTTGGACAATTAGAATTCTTTTGGCTAAGCAAGTAGTTCGGTTAACTAAAGAAAACTCAAAAATAACCCTACATTAAGGAGCATCTAGCTTACCATGATCGGTCATAGGATCTGTAATATGAATATGAATCTCTAAACACCATTTCCATATATCTAAGTATGACAAATTATAAATTATATCTGTCATTAGATTCTGACCCCCTATACTGGACATGTCTAACACATGGTGCATGGTAATGTATGGTCATGTAATATGATAACCAACATCTGTGACAAATAATAGACATGAACACTCTGAACATAATAATATAAGTGATTTTGAAATAATCTAAATTTATGCGTGTAGTCTGAATTCATTTAATAAATAATCTTTTGATTTCTGACTTTAGAATTTTGATTCTAAAATTAATCGACAAGTATCCTATATCACAAGGTGGGATGTGCTTGAAATGTCTATATGTATTTCGATATGAATTGCAGATATAATGGGGGAAATTATATGATGGATAGAAACAGTATTGTTTAAGCTTTTAGATGACTACAATCAAGGGATTAAGAAATTCATTGTAGTGATTCCTAGTAGTAGTACTGAATTACTATCTGATTCTGAGTTCCAAATTGAAACATCTATTTTGATATGGAATTTGATCTTAGTGCCTTGTGATGCATTAGTGGTTCAGTACTATAAATCTGTGGCTTGATCATGGATATGTAGGAGTATTTATACGATAAAGGACAATGGTGTTATTTTATCTATCTAACTAGTTATAAAATCTGACTTATCTAATAATCTGTCTTGTTTTTTATATTTGATATGATCCGACCGAGACCCGGTGTACACATCTAAACTTCATACATCTATACATCTGACTTTAGTAGGGCAACATGATTATTTAAACTATTCATGGTTTATGTTATCATGACTATACTGGCATAGCATGTCCACTAATTCTTTCCTTTGTACTATTATAGTATTATTTGTTTCTCTTATGTGTTACTTAATGGGTTTAATTTTTTAGATTCTGAACTCAGGATTAAAAAAATTAGGGAGGAGAGCTTGTCCTATCCGAAAATCCATACCTCCTCGAGCAAGCGGAATGTAAATAGTAATATCACTATCCAGAGATCTTTTATACTTATTTGTTATATTTTTTTTTTTTTTTGGACACTACTTTATTTCTTTTTCTGTTTTGATTCATTTGTTTATTATTTAGAATAGTGTGTCATAATATGTAATCAAATTTTATGTAAATAAAATATCTTTTCCGGTTTTTAGATTTATTTAAGAATCTGATATGATAGTAGTTATGGTTATTTCGAGATCCAGTGCATATAAGGTTTCAGTTCTATTATGTTGGCCTAGTATATACCTATTCAACCATGTTTGCCGATAGCTGTAATGCCGCTAGCTCAAATAGTCTTACACTCGAATAGTCCCACATGGGATGTAAAAGAAGAGTAATTGTAGTTTATAATAATTCTCATGAATTCATAAAGTAATTGTAGCTATACTTTTTAAGGAATGAATATATAGTTGATTATAAACTATTTAATTTTTATTATTCTATCTGAGTCTTCATATATTCCTATGAGAATATATTGATGGCATTTCACTACCTAGTTTTTTAATAGGACACGTTATAGTAGTGCACTTTGTTTTTGAAAGCTCGTGAAAAACAGGGTGTTACAAATACGTACCATATAAAATTTGAATCTAGTTTGTCTTGAAACTGTATTAAAATTTTGTCCAGCGTACTACAACTTTAAAGTTGTAGTGAGAATTGAATATTATTGTTTTATATCCTAACATACTAGTATAAATATTGCTCACAAATTTTGAACATATGGCTCAAAAACAATTGGGATCATCTTGCTTAGAATGAAAAATGCCTGGATTCATCCAAGGATAATCAATTTCCTATGAAAGTTTGAGCATTGGGCACTTCCAATAGCATCACTTCTTTCCTGCCGATGAGTGCCATTATTCTTGTTGTCATCTATGCAACTACTAGTTTCCAACTATGGTCCATAAAAAGAAGAAGAAGAATGATGATGATGATCATAATAATAATAAATTACAAGCTTATAACAGGATGGTCATCATTGAGGACCATAAGTCAATCACCTATTGATCATCTGGAGGAGGGGCAGAGACGGCACTGAGTGGCAGGATTGGAGCCTACCTGAGCATCGTTGAGCGATATAGACCTTTTACTAAATATTGTATCTTAGTTGTATCTTAGCTTACTTGTATTAGTAGTCCACTCCATAGTTAGTGAGGGATATATATATATATATATATATATATATATATATATATATATATATATATATATATATATATATATATATATATATATATATATATATGAGAAAACGGGAAATTCACCGATCGTAAATGGAGTTCTTTCACTGCCGTTTAGGTGGCCCAACACACTTATTACACGTGATGCTACTTAAACTAACAAATAAAAGAACTCTCTTAACCGTCTTTAAAGTGGTGTCACATATAATAATTTTATGGGGTCATCTAAGCGGTAGTAAAAGAACTCCCACCACCGGTGAATTTCCTATTTACTCTCTCTCTCACTCTCTCTCTCTCTCTCTCTCTATATATATATATATATATATATATATATCACTCTCTCGCACACAATTCTCTGAAAACTCATTCTCTTCTTCTGAGAGCTTCGGTTGAGCCAAGGGGAGGAGGAGAGAAGTTAGGTTGGAGCAGAGTGAAGTACGTTTTAAGTAACACTTTCTATCCCGTTCTCTCTGTTCACGGTGGTCTACTTATTTATGCCATGTACTTTATGTTTAGGCCGTAGAAGCAGGTTCTAGAAATGATTATTAAACCATGAAACAAGGTCATCAGAGCCATCAAACAGTCAGATAGCAACCAAGTAATGGCTGTCTTCGCCGTTACGTAGCAGTCCGTTGACATCTGATGTTGGTGAAATTTGTTCTCTAAGGTTGTTCTAAGATATAGAGTAATCTATTCTGGTTAGCTTATTATAATATATACTGGATTTTGATGAATTCGAGGATAGTTGAAAATCTTGCACTTTCAGACATCGAGTTTGGTTTTTCAAACTAGGATTTGAGGTCATAATTTTGCACAGAAAATCTGGGAAGAGTAATATATGAAATAGAGTTATGTGATTTACACAATAATATATGAAATAGAATTATGTAATTTATATAAAGATGTGAGAATTTGATTGGAGGGTATTAGTAAACATTGAGACTACATGCTCGTAGCAAGGATTGCCAGCTACTGTCCCATTGACCACAGATTGCGATGAGTTTATGCCTGAGTGATTAGCATACTATTTGGACTATAAAAATGTTTCCAGTTAATTTTTATCTGCACAGTGAATATTTAAATGGAAATTGAGGTTCGGAGGACCTATCCTCAGTAGAAGTATCTAGGATCTAAATGGTGTTTTCTGTCAAATTCATGTATGGATTTCATATCTAAAATCTGAATGCAGAAACTAAATCTTTGTGTTAGCAAATTTTAGTGAAATCTGGAGATTATCTGGAGAAGGTGAACAACAAACTGACGGCTAGACGGCTAGAGCTAGCAGTTATCGGTTCAGTCAGTCTTAGTGAGGGTGAGATTTTTCTTGTAAGATGTATTTAGTATTTGGATATCACTAATAGTTTCTGATTACTTTAAATATAACTGAAATCCCAGATGAGATAGAGCTAGGATTTTGAGTTCCCGATACTCGGAGTAGGTGTTGGAAATAACTAGGGTTTGAGGGAGAAATATATCATATAAATTGGAAATGATTATCTAATTGGAAATTGAGAGTATCAAATTTTTATAAGAACTTGGTGATCAACAGGGACTAGACCAATGATTATCTGATAGGCAGTCGGAGTCCTGATCTTGTTGAATTTAAGCTTGAGTGATTTGAGAGTATATTCAACATACTACTTCTTGGACAATTAGAATTCTTTTGGCTAAGCAAGTAGTTCGGTTAACTAAAAAAAATTCAAAAATAACCCTACATTAAGGAGCATCTAGCTTACCATGATCGGTCATAGGATCTGTAATAGGAATATGAATCTCTAAATACCATTTCCATATATCTAAGTATGACAAATTATAAATTATATCTGTCATTTGATTCTGACCCCCTATATTGGACATGTCTAACACATGGTGCATGGTAATGTATGGTCATGTAATATGATAACCAACATCTGTGACACATAATAGACATGAACACTCTGAACATAATAATATAAGTGATTTTGAAATAATCTAAATTTATGCATGTAGTCTGAATTCATTTAATAAATAATCTTTTGATTTCTGACTTTAGAATTTTGATTCTAAAATTAATCGACAAGTATCCTATATCACAAGGTAGGATGTGCTTGAAATGCCTATATGTATTTCGATATGAATTGCAGATATAATGGGGGAAATTATATGATGGATAGAAACAGTATTGTTTAAGCTTTTAGATGACTACAATCAAGGGAATAAGAAATTCATTGCAGTGATTCCCAGTAGTAGTACTGAATTACTATCTGATTCTGAGTTCCAAATTGAAACATCTATTTTGATATGGAATTTGATCTTAGTGCCTTGTGATGCATTAGTGGTTCAGTGCTATGAATCTGTGGCTTGATCATGAATATGTAGGAGTATTTATACGATAAAGGACAATGATGTTATTTTATCTATCTAACTAGTTATAAAATCTGACTTATCTAATAATCTGTCTTGTTTTTTATATTTGATATGATCCGACCGAGACCCGTTGTACACATCTAAACTTCATACATCTATACATCTGACTTTAGTAGGGCAACATGATTATTTAAACTATTCATGGTTTATGTTATCATGACTATACTGGCATAGCTTGTCCACTAATTCTTTCCTTTGTACTATTATAGTATTATTTATTTCTCTTATGTGTTAGTTAATGGGTTTAATTTTTTAGATTCTGAACTCAGGATTAAAAAATTAGGGAGGAGAGCTTGTCCTGTCCGAAAATCCATACCTCCTCGAGCAAGCGGAATGTAAACAGTAATATCACTATCTAGAGATCTTTTATACTTATTTGTTATATTTTCTTTTTTTTTTGGACACTGCTTTATTTCTTTTTCTGTTTTGATTCATTTGTTTATTATTTAGAATAGTGTGTCATAATATGTAATCAAATTTTATGTAAATAAAATATCTTCTCAGGTTTTTAGATTTATTTAAAAATCTGATATGATAGTAGTTATTGTTATTTCAAGATCCAGTGCATATAAGGTTTCAGTTCTATTATGTTGGCCTAGTATATACCTATTCAACCATGTTTGCCGATAGCTGTAATGCCGCTAGCTCAAATAGTCTTACACTCGAATAGTCCCACATGGGATGTAAAAGAAGAGTAATTGTAGTTTATAATAATTCTAATGAATCCATAAAATAATTGTAGCTATGCTTTTTAAGGAAGGAATATATAGTTGATTATAAACTATTTAATTTTTATTATTCTATCTGAGTCTTCACATATTCCTATGAGAATATATTGATGGCATTTCGCTACCTAGTTTTTTAATAGGACGCGTTATAGTAATGCACTTTGTTTTTGAAAGCTCGTGAAAAACAGGGTGTTACAAATACGTACCATATAAAATTTGAATCTAGTTTGTCTTGATAAAATTTTGTCCAGCCTACTACAACTTTAAAGTTGTAGTGAGAATTGAATATTATTTTATATCCTAACATACTACTATAAATATTGCTCACAAATTTTGAACATATGGCTCAAAAACAATTGGGATCGTCTTGCTTAGAATGAAAAATGCCTGGATTCATCCAAGGATAATCAATTTCCTATGAAAGTTTGAGCATTGGGCACTTCCAATAGCATCACTTCTTTCCTGCCGATGAGTGCCATTATTCTTGTTGTCATCTATGCAACTACTAGTTTCCAACTATGGTCCATAAAAAGAAGAAAAAGAAGAAGAATGATGATGATGATCATAATAATAATAAATTACAAGCTTATAACAGGATGGTCATCATTGAGGATGATGTGTTAAATTTACTAAAAGCGTACAGTATCGTTGTAGCGCTGTACAGGTCGTCTCACAAGAATCTAAGGTGTTTCTGCGTTCTTACTTTCTCAATAGTTCAACAGACTAACCAAAGGTTCTAGATTGAGGTCGGATTAATCTAAGTAGCCTAGGATATAGAATCCACTAATTTCCAACCATGGTCTTACTTCTATTTTTTTCTTCTATCATAAAAATTTAATCTTTTTAGTTTAATTTTTACTTAAACTGCCCTAAGTATGAGCTATCAAGTGTTGTGCAAGTATAGCTCATCAAAAGATGCTACTTCATATAAAAATAAAATAATTCTTTTAGATAATTCAAATAAAATGACAAAACCAGCAACCCCAATCCCTAACTAAGCATAGATTATTAAGAATCCTAATTCAAGTATAACCTATCAAAGTTCTAAACTTCAGGTCCTTATATTTTAATCTTTCATTTGAAAAATCATGGCTTTGATTAATTTTATTTAAGAAGAAAAATATTAGAAAATAAGGACATGGTGGATCTTAGCTTCATCTACATCCTAGAGCTGATCTAATTAGCTACTCATGATTTTTGCTGAGAAATATCAAATTTTAATTCATACAATGATAAACCCTAATCTAGAAAGCAGTAAACCCTAATCTAGAAAGCAGTAAAATTTATGCAGAACGAAAATAAGAATATCAAGAGCAATGGGTTACCTCTGATCACGGTGTTGTGCCGTCAACCTTCAGTAAAAATCCCAAATTTATTGAACAGAAAAATCGCGTACAAAAATAATTCCAGCGTTCAGCATCCCGTCAAAATACAAGGGTTAGCCCCTAAATAGGCATCGGAAACCAAACCCTATTTCTATCCGAACCTAAAAGTGAAACAAATTACAACGAAGCCATAGGAAAAATCTCGGCGCATGGGGCCCAAAGTGGGCCGCCAAATAGCGGTACAAACCGCTAAATAGCGGCTCCAATTTGAGATAAATTCATGAAAGTTTGTACACATGTAAATCTTGTCTTCTAGCTTTAATATTCCGGACTGTATTCGACTTGTAGTCTCTACAGAATCATATTTTCGTAGTCTTGTCCACTTTAGTAACTTTTCGGACTCTGATTTCCGACTCCGACTCTTATTTCATGCCTTCTACTTGTATAATTCAGATTACCTGCAAAAGACACTAAAAATACCCGAGTAGCATTTATTTATATATAAAAATAGATAAAGTATGAGAGAAAAAATACAATATATGTTATTCATCAGAGGACCATAAGTCAATCACCTATTGATCATCTGGAGCAGGGGCAGAGATGGCACTGAGTGGCAGGATTGGAGCCTACCTGAGCATCGTTGAGCGAGCGATATAGACCTTTTACTAATTATTGTATCTTAGTTGTATCTTAGCTTACGGGTATTAGTAGTCCACTCCATATATATATATATATATATATATATATATATATATATATATATATATATATATATATATATATATATAACAACTATACATTATCTACTTTCATTATGTCTTATTAATGAAATGTGGGGATTTCACTTACCCTGTATTATATAAAAAAAGAAAAACATTACTAACTTCTAGTTGTCGGCGAAAAATTCCGAAAAAGCAAAGCAGATCCACGAATTCAGAGACAGAAGCCCGCAACTCATCGGATCCGCGAATCTAAAACTGAGATCTGCGAATCTGAGAAACTGAGGTCCGCGATCCAGGCAACAGAATGGGTTCGCGAGTCTAAACCTGAGATTCGCGACACTACCCATAACTTTCGGGTAGGGGTTTAATACAAAGTCATCCGACCCGAACAAAAGAATTGCCACCTCGGATCGTTGGACTAACTGCCAAACGAATGCAGCGGCGTCACTTCGGTCGTGGGAGCAACTGCCTGACGAATATGGCGGCACTTCTCGAGTAGTGGAAGCTAACGGACGAGCAAATATGGCGGGATGTTACTCTAAATCCCCTATAAATGGCTGGGAGCGAAAGAGACACAAGGGAGAGAGAGACATAGACAGAGAGATGGACAGAGACAGATACGTCTTCTCCCAGAAATTACCCCTTGTAATCAAGAGTAAAGAGCCCCTTTTTTCTTTTCCTTTAGCCAACTGAGAGAAGTTGTACGGAGTGTTAACGGAGAGCAGGATCGTTCTCCATAACTATCTAGAAACCCAGCTCTAAATAAAGAGGAAGTCCATCTTTCTCATTTTCTGTAAACGGGAAACCGTTAGATTGTAATCTTTTATTGAAAGATTGTCAGTAAAGAGAAATTTAATTTTCATGGCGAACAGAAGATTGGCGACTCCGCTGGGGACCACCTTCACCTCCGGTGACTTGGTGGTGGCTCAATCCGACAACATTCCAATTGGCAGTATGGTCGACTCGCTCACCCTTTCCGTCGACCAAGTCGATATAGCCAAGTCTGTTATGGCTGAATCACAGACGTCTGATTCATTATTAGAAGACTCCGCCTCTGTATATATGACGCAGAACAATGTCCCAGAAGAGTTCATGCGGAGAATGGAGGAGCAAGATAGGCAAATCCAGTAACAGCAGAACGCCATCAGCGAGCTTAAAGATATTCTACACATCCTGATGGAGTTAGAAAGAGCTAAACTGAAAAAGACAAAAGAAGAAGGTCATGATCCTCATAACAACCGAGAAGAGGAAGAACATCATAAAGATGATGACAACCGTTCCATGCATCAGGAGGCAAACGCAAATGCTGTCTGGATGTAAAACTTCCAGAATCAACTGAACGCCCTCATGCATAAGGGTGACCTACAAGAACTGGGCGTGGTAAGACCGTATCCCATGGAGTGGGAAACGGTGCCGTTCCCAGAAAGCTACAAACCATTGAAATTCAAATCTTTCGATAGTAGAGGATCACCAAACCAACACCTCTACTATTTTAAGTCGCAGATAGGGCATTTATCCAGAAACGACACTATTATTACAAGAGTATTTGTTAGTACCTTAACCGGGCTAGCTTTTGAATGGTTCCGGAGATTAGAACCGGGAACCATCAATTCCTGGAGCAACATGGAGAAAGCCTTTCTCACTCGATTCTATGAAGACGATATGGAGGTATCAATGCCGGCGCTCCTAGCCGCTAAACAAAAGAAAGGAGAGTCAGTTCGGGACTTCATCAAAAGATTCCAAAATGATTCTCTCAGATGTCTGCATGGGATGCCAGAAAAGACTCTGGTAGAAACCTGTCGACATAATTTATCGACCAAGGTTCTAGCCAGAATGGGAGAAGTGAAGTCCTCAACTTGGAAAGATCTCGCCCTACAAGTTGAAGAAGCTGAAGAAATCGCACAAAGGCTTGAAGAAGAAGGAGGCGAGGAGAAACCAAAGCGCGGTGGTGACAACAGCTACAAGTTCCGACCCCGAGGGTATAAGGGAAAGGAAACAATGGTCACTGATGCGCCACAACCCACGAAGACTCCCTCGAAACTTCATCCTCAGGCGCGAATGCTGCAAAAGCAATACTCCTTTAAGGATGAGCACACGAAAACTATCTTCAACCTCCTCATGAGTAAGAAAATGCTGAAGTTGCTAGAGTCTAAAAGTCCAGAAGAAGCTGGAAAAGTTAATGATCCTAACTACTGTGTCTACCATAGAATCGTTAACCACCCCACCCAAAACTGCTACATCCTGGAAGACAAAATTCAAGCCTTAGTGGACGCTAATGTCATCAAGCTTCAAGAGCATAAGAAGAAGGTGACTGCGAATATGGTGACTGTCAAGTTCGGCAAAGCGCTCAACTGGACAGAGTCAACAGTTCAAGATGGGGTGCAGTCCATCCATAAAGGCACGATGCAAGTCGTAAATCTTGACCCGCACCAACAGCAAAAAAAAGGACTATTTCCCTTTGAAACTGATAGGGGGGAGATACTATGGGTACATCTTGATCTTTTAAATGATAAACAATGGAGTTCCAATTCATCTGGGAAGAAGCGAAGAGAGAGGGTCTTCACCTCTAACATCGTTTCCGTAATTTCCGAAGACGAGGAGATCACCCCTGCTCTGACCGATTCGGAAAGAGAAATCGGAAATTCCTTGGTCGCCGATGCGGACCCTCCCTCCGCGGGAACCCGTTCGGAAAAAGATTACTTAAAGAATTACGGTCAAACAACAAATGCTCAACCATCTCCAGAGAAAGACAAGCAAAAGGATCTAAAGTTTGATAGAGCTCTGAGGAGGAAGGGAAAAGAACTTGTGGAAGACTTGCAAAAGTCATTCCAGTTCGACATCCTAACACAGTTAGCCAATATCCCTGCGAGGATAACCTTGTACGAGCTCCTAAAACTCTCCAAATCTACTAGGGAAGCTTTAAGTGAGGCTCTGCAAGATTCAAAAGTGTTCTTGGCGCAAATACCAGAGACGATCGAAGAAGGAGAGTCTCTTTGCGCGACATGTCACCAGATCTCTGGTAAAAATATCCCTTGCGTCACCTTCTCTCCAGAAGATATGCAAGATAGAAGTAATAAGCATCATCACCCTTTGTATTACAAAGGATACATATGATCTACGGAGCTTGATCGTATTCAAGTTGATCCAAGCTCGGCTTTGAGCATCATGCCGCGTAGGATGCTGCGATATCTTGGAGTGCAGATGAACAGGTTGGCCGCAACCAACACGACCATCTTTGGGTTCAATGCTAACGGTAGTAAACCCTTGGGAAAAATAAAGCTCAAGTGTCAAATCGGCGACCTGAAAACGGAAGTTACGTGTTACGTGATAGATGCGACACGTCATACAATCTGTTGTTAGGGAGACCCTGGATCCATAGCAATCTGATCGTACCCTCCACATTACACCAATGCATGAAGTACGTCGACGAAGACTCGAACGTGAAGACACTCATTGCGGGGAAACAACCCTTCAAAGGAGTCGAAAACTACTTTACTGACGCATTGCTGTATCAAGATGTGTTTGGCGTCGCAGAGCGGCCCGTTCAAGATGACTCTGATAGTGGCGAAGAGGCTGATACAGAATCAGAATCCGAAGATTCGGAATTCGAGGATGTAATTTGGGATGGTGAGCCCATTGTGATAAGTCTCGAAGGCCTTGATGTAAATAATGCCGTTCACTCTGATGGTGAATGTGTGATAAATGAAAATCTAGAATTTGTTTATTCGTCCGGTATTGATTCTGAGCCCTCAAACACTAACACAGATGCATTTAGCGACTATGTAAAGAGATATATTCTCTGGCTGCCTTCCAAGCACCTATCCGATCATCCTTTTGTGAACTAAGTGATGACGTCGAAAGGCCTGACCAAGCTATTTTTGAGGTCCCTCCCAAGAGCGGAACCCAAAAGGCCATAGTATTTGGAAGAGCAAGTCAGAGGAACAAAAAGAAATGTTCAGATTCTGAGGAAGAACAGGGAAAACCCGAGTTCTTCCATTACGATGAAAATTTCCATGAAATAATGAAGAAAATGGAATACAATCTAGCCGAAGGCAGGGGTTTAAATTTCGGAAAAGGAAAGAGGACAATCCTTCAGCCTTTTGTCCCCGAAGGAAAGACGCCAGACTATTACCAGAAAACTGACAGGGGGTTGGGATGTGTCACCACTTCCGAGGCCTCCTCAAACGACAAGGCAGAGGAAAGACACAACGATCATTCGTCAGAATCATCATGCTGGGATTCAGATATCAGCATAGGTGTGATTTTCCACGAGGTCTCCACGAACATGGCTTCCGCGACCCAAGAAGACGAAGATTTGGAAGAAACCTCACCAGCGAAAGACGACCCTTGGAACAAGCATCTTAATAGGGAGTGGGAGATTCAGTTTTAACAACGGGAGCCCCCAACTGAAGATAAAGTGATTCAAATCAATATGGAAGATGAAAGAATCCTAAACCCATATTTATAATGAGAACCTATCCTCAGAAGAAAGAAAGGAATTGATATCTCTCGTCCGCGAATACATCGATATTTTCGCCTAGAGTTATGAGGAAATGTCAGGGTTGGACCCAAGTGTAGCGGTTCACAAATTGAAGATCCGACCAGGAGCTAAGCCAATAAAGCAGCAGTAGCGAAGATTTCGCCCAGAGATCATGGAAGCTATAGAAGCCGAAATCAAAAAGTTGATCGCGTCAGGCTTTATTTCCAAGGAACAGCACCCAGATTGGGTCGCAAATATAGTTCCCGTGACTAAGAAAAATGGAAAAATCCGAGTCTGTATAGACTTTAGGGATCTGAATGAGACTTGCCTCAAAGACGAATTCCCATTACCCATCACTGATATTATGATAGATAATACTTGTGGGTATGAGCGCATGACGTTCATGGATGGATTCTCGGGATATAATCAAATAAAAATGTACCCCGATGATGAGAAGCATACGTCCTTCAGGACACCACTTAGAGTATACTGCTATACCGTCATGCCCTTTGGCCTAAAAAATGCAGGCGCTACGTATCAACGCGCCATGCATGCAATCTTCCACGAGCACATCCGGAAAAGAGTGGAGTGCTACGTAGATGACCTAGCAATTAAAAGCAGAATAAAGAAGATCACTTGAAAGATTTGAAGACGGTGTTCGACCTCATGAGGAAGCACCAGCTCAAGATGAATCCAGCTAAGTCTTTCCTGGGGGTCTCTAGTGGCAGATTCCTCGGCTTTGTCGTAACTTCGAAAGGAATACATCTTGATCCAAACAAAATCAAAGTTATCCAAGACATGTCACCTCCCCATAACCTCAAAGAGTTAAGAGGGTTACAAGGTAGGCTGGCGTACATTTGCATATTTATATCAAATTTATCTGGTAAATGTCAACCTTTCACCAGACTAATGAGGAAAGGAGTGTCGTTCATCGGGGATGACGCATGCCAGAAGGCTTTTGAAGAGATCAAATGATATCTCACGAAACCACCAGTGCTCGTGTCCCCAATTTCGGGAAGGCCCTTCCAGTTATATGTAAGGGCTATGGACCATTCACTGGGTGCTTTGTTAGCGCAGAAGAATGAGTCAGGCCACGAGCAAGCCATCTACTACCTCAGCAGAATGATGATTGGGGCGAAACACCGGTATAATTCCGTGGAAAAAGAACGTCTAGCGTTGGTGTTCGCAATACAGAAAATGCGACACTACTTGTTGGACAAACTATCCACGTTGTATCGAGAGTTAACCCTCTAAGAATATTAATGACTAAACCCGGGTTATTAAACTCAAGACTGTCCAATTGGGCTATTTTGCTATCACAATATGATATGCACTGCGTCCCACAGAAGTCTATCAAAGGACAGGCCGTGGCCGACTTCTTGGCCGAATATCCAGTCCCGACATCCTCAAGGCTATATGAACAAATTCCAGGAGAGTTGGAGGAACGAGATTTAATTCTAGAAAAGGATGGTTCGAGAAGGTCTTCTGAATCGAATACAGTTTCGGAAGGTGTATGACAACTTTTCTTTGATGGTGCCTCCCGAATGAGATCCAAAGGAAAGACGACAGCGGGGGTGGGAGTTGTTCTCGTCTCTCCTCGCAACCACGTCATTCCTCAAGCTTATTCATTAACAAGCTCGTGCTCCAACAACGTCGTGGAATACAACGCCCTCCTAATAGGCTTAAGAATAGCCAAACAACTGAGGGTCAAATATTTGGAGGCGTATGGGGACTCTCAACTCGTTGTAAACCAAATAAAAGGGGACTACGAAGTCAAAAATGAAGACCTCCTACCATATTATCATGAGGTGATCAAGTTCGCTAACGGTTTCACTGGCTTCTATATCAGCCACATAAAGCGCCACCTCAACAGTTACGCGGATTCGCTAGCTTCCTTGGCCGCCTCATTAGCCTTGCCCAAGCATACTAAAAGGCAAATTATTGTAAGCAGCAAAGAGTTATTCTGCTCAAAGGGTGAGCTCAAAGAGGAAGCGAAGAAGCCACAAGAAAACGAAATTGATGCCTGTGCATCTAGCCTAGAACCAAGAGATTGGCGTTTTCCTTATATAGACTGTCCTTTACAGGATATTACCGAAAAATTCAAAAGAAGCCAAAGCCATTCAGAGAAGGGCTATCCGATTTTACTACAATGCGGAACTCCAGACGTTGTATAGAAAATCCTACGACGGAGTGTTACTTCGCTGCCTTTCCAACCGCAAAGCTCAAAAGGTACTCGAAAAAGCTCACGCTGGCATATGCGGAGCACATCAGCCAGGACCAGAACTCTGGAATAGAGTCCGAAGAATGGGTTATTATTGGCCTAAGATGATGATAGAAGCAGTCAACTATGCTAAGAAGTATATAGCCTGCCAAATACATGCAGACTTTATACATCAAGCTCCAGAATATCTCCACCCGACGGCTACGTCATGGCCGTTTGAGCAATGGGGCATGGATATCATAGGGCCAATTTCTCCGCCATCAACGAGAGGACATCGGTTCATTTGGCCATAACTGATTACTTTTCAAAATGGACTGAGGCCATCTCGCTGACCGAAGTAAAATCGTCAGATATTTTCAAGTTCATCAAGCACCATGTGCTTTATCGCTTCGGGGTGCCTAGAAGAATAATTCACGACAACGGACCTCAGTTCGTGAGCCAAGTGTACTCTAGATTCTGCAACAAGTATAGGATCGAAGATGTGGCTTCGTCGCCATACGACCCTGCAGCCAATGGTCTAGTGGAAGCCTTTAATAAGACCATTATAAATCTTCTTAAGAAGTTTGTGTCATCCAATCAACAGGATTGGGACGAAAAGCTTGGAGAGTGCTTGTGGGCATACCGAACCACAGTCCGAACTCTCACCAATGCCACTCTGTTCTCCTTGGTATATGGGTCAGAAGCGATCTTGCCTTTGGAGATTCAAATCCCTTCGTTACGAGTCGCGTTAACAACAAGGATGACAGGAGAAGAAAAGCATCAGCAAAGACTCCAGGAGTTAGAAGCCTTGGATGATAAACGCTTAGAAGCTCAACAGAGTATCGAGCTATACCAGGCGCGGATCTCCAAAACCTTTAACAAAAAGGCTAAGCGAAGAACTTTCAAGAAGGGTGATCTAGTCATGTCAGTTAGAAAACCGATCATAACTAGCCAGAATCCTAGGGGAAGTTTCAGCCAAAGTGGAAGGGACCCTTCGTCATTGATACGATCTACTCCAACGGGACGTATCGGTTGACGAAGCCTAATGGTGACAAGGTCCTAATGCCAATCAATGGCAAATTCTTGAAGAAATATTATCCTTAACAAAATTGCAGAACACCAGCTATAATACTACCTGGGCAGTTCTATGCTAGCCATGAGCAAATAGTTTCTCTGTCATCAGAACTTCGTCAATGAAAATTCCTGGATCCGGACTAAAAAGCCTTTAGTTCGTAAACCAGATTTTCTTTCTACCCAAATTTGCCAAGTTAAAAATTACCTCTAGCGAATCAGATTTTCTGTCTATCAAAATTTACCAAGTTAAAAATTACCTCTGGCGAACCAGATTTTCTTTCTATCCAAATTTGCCAAGTTAAAAATTACCTCTAGCGAACCGAATTTTCTTTCTATCAAAATATGCTAAGTTAAAAATTACCTCTGGCGAACCAGATTTTCTTTCTATCCAAATTTACCAAGTTAAAAATTATCTCTGGCGAGCAGGATTTTCTTTCTATCAAAATTTGCCAAATTAAGAATTACCTCTGGCGAACAAGATTTTCTTTCTATCAAAATTTGCCAAGTTAAAAATTATCTCTGGCGAACCAGATTTTCTTTCTATCAAAATTTACCAAGTTAAAAATTACCTCTAGCGAACCAGATTTTCTTTCTATCCAAATTTGCTAAGTAAAAAATTACCTCTGGCGAACCGAATTTTCTCTCTATCAAAATTTGCCAAGTTAAAAATTACCTCTGGCGAACCGGATTTTCTTTCTATCCAAATTTGCCAAGTTAAAAATTACCTCTGGCGAACCGGATTTTCTTTCTATCAAAATTTACCAAGTTCAAAATTACCTTTGGCGAACAAGATTTTCTTTCTATCAAAATTTGCCAAGTTAAAAATTACCTCTGGCAAACCAGATTTTCTTTCTATCTAAATTTGCCAAGTTAAAAATTATCTCTGGCGAACCGAATTTTCTTTCTATCAAAATTTGCCAAGTTAGAAATTACCTCTGGCGAGCCAGATTTTATTTCTATCCAAATTTGCCAAGTTAAAAATTATCTCTGGCGAATCGGATTTTCTTTCTATCAAACTTTGCCAGTTAAAAATTACCTCTGGCGAACCGGATTTTCTTTCTATCCAAATTTGCCAAGTTAAAATTACCTCTGGCGAACCGGATTTTCTTCCTATCAAAATTTGCCAAGTTAAAAATTACCTCTGGCGAACCAGATTTTCTTTCTATCCAAATTTGTCAAGTTAAAAATTACCTCTCGCAAACCGGATTTTCTTTCTATCAAATTTTGCCAAGTTAAAAATTACCTTTGGCAAATCAGATTTTCTTGTCCATCAAATTTGCCAAGTCAATAACACATTTGGCGAATCAACAAGGAAGTTCATTCATTCATAGTAATTTTGGGTACTTGGAAAATTCTGGTCCATTTCGAAATTATCTAGTTAATAGTTACATCTAGTAATCAACATCAGAATTATCTTTCAGATACTCTCAGTTACGTAGAAAGAAAAGAACTTCTTTATTCATCTTCAGAATAAAATTACAGAGAATTCTCTAAGTGCTATACAACCAATAAGAGTAAATACAAAAAAAGGGGGGAAACGTGCTTCTCTAACCGTCTCTTTCGGCATAGTTCAGATCCAGAAAAGTTTGCTCATGTAGGCCCTTCTTCGGGAATGATAGACTTGCTTCTGTAATCGCCTCTTTCGGCATGGTTCAAATCAAAAAGTTTGCTCCCTGGCCTCCACTTCCAATTTGCTCTTGTAGCCTCCTTTTTTTTTTAGGATGGCTTAAAAAACATAATCTTGTTTCTTCTTTCCGACCACAGTCAGGGACCTCCTGGTTGGCTCTCCCAGGGATGATGCCAGTGAATTGATTAGTTCAAAACTGGACATACCGAGTGCGAACCCCAGCTATATAGCTGACGGGTTGCGCAAATTCAAGCTCCTGGTCATTAGTACCCCAACCTTGTGGGATACTAGGAAAGAAGAACAACAATACCTCAGACCCAAAATCTTTTCTCTCATGTAAGATACATGAGACCTTCCAAGCCCCTTGAGGCATTGGAAGCAATTACGAGCCCATCGGGTCTGGGCCATTGTTAAGGAGAATGACTATGGTTATCTCCTGCAAAAACAAATTCTTGTTAAAAGGAAAGAAAAAAAAAGGAAGAGGAAGGTATAAATCAGAAGAAGAGGCATACCTTAATTAAGAAAAATGACTACGGTCAGAAAAACCTTGTCGGTGAGACACCCCCTGGATCGATGCAGTCTGGAGGCTTTGTGACATGCCAACTCTTATCCATCACTTCAGTTGAAGAAGAAGAAGACATAGTTGCGCTGGTGGATCGACTACAAAAGAGAGAAAGAGAAGAGTCAAGAAGAAATTTTCTCACGGCTGAATGATTTTTCATCGAAGAAAGTATGTGCCTTATATAGGCAAGCTGCTAACTGTGATCTTCAGTTTAGAAAAGATAAGACCGAGGTCGTTGGTCAAGATCTTTGGTTCAGATCTCAACAGAATTTATTGCTGATTGCATGGGATGCTTAGATATGGCAACCCGGAGATCTCGTCATTAATAGAGGCATGCAACGCTTGGAATTCCACGACCAAACGACTGCATCCCACGGCTCGCAGAAGTCTACAAATTCTGAAAAATCTATGCTCTATTCCGCGAACTTCCAGATGAGGCATCGCTGACCAGAGTTTCAGAACCCGGGTCGCGGGTCAGATATGGATAAATGTAAATCCGCGAACTCCTAAAATTCACGTGACTTAGGAAAGTCGCGTAACAGATATACAGACACCAGAGTCTTACGATGGTTCACAAACTTCAGACAAAAGATGGCAAGTTCGTTACAAATCTTTGAAGAACAATTGAAAAATCACACCTCGGAAGATCAAAATGAAGTTCTCCATAAACGACAAGGAAACTATTACAACAAAAAGAAAAGAGAGAGGAACCTAAAGCAGTGTATACAAGAGTTCTACAACTCAATGGTTCAAGAGAACTTTTATTTTCTCCTTTGCGTTGTCAATGTCTTGCTGGAGGATCTCATAAGCTTGAACAGTAGCTTGCGATGCAGTTCTTCGTCACTAGCAATAACATTCTGCGCTGCAGCAGCCTCCAACGAGTCCAATTCAACTTGCACCGCCTGAAGATCCCTGGATATATCGTCCCTCCGACACGACAAATCGGCCAGATTCCTCATTAACTCATCACGCTCTTTGGTGATCTTGGCTAGGAAAGCTTGGGTTTTGGCAATGGCTTGATCCTGGCCCTTGACAATTGAAGCAGCGGCTTCCACTTGAAGAACCAGAGACTCGCGGTCTGATCGACCATTTTCTAAAGAGGCCTTGCAAACATCTGCCCTCTCCCGAGTCTCCTTCTGGAACTTAAGTTATTTCTCTCTCAGCTTCTGGAAGATGATTTTCACTGTCTCAGACTTATCAGCCATTCTGGCTTTCGACAGAGATTCAGCGTGCCTTTGAAACTGAGCTATCATAAACCTGAAAGGAGCAGCTCTATCCTCCCCACCAATGCTAACAATACCAGTTAGATAAATATTGAGAACATTGATGATCGAAGCGAAAGGAACCCCCTTTAGCACTTTATCGATACAGCGATCCAGAAACTGAAGAAAAGTCTCCACAGTGTCTTTCAGCAAATCACTCTCAAGCATATCAACCTCTGCATGAGAAGGAGTAATACTGGATGAGGCAGAAGCGGGTTGATCCACAACAAGAAGAATGACACCCCTGAAGATTTCCACGGAACTACCAATCACAGTCTCCTGAACTACGGGATCAGTTGGAGCAGTTGTAGCCGAAACTGTAGACATGGCAGCCGAGAGAATCACTACTTCTGAAATGTCAACCGCGCCAGTAATAACTTCGGTCGCTCCACCAGTGTCAGCTCCTGCGATGGTACTGTCTAGTGAAGCCACCTTTGCGCTCCAAGTCCGGAGTCAAAACTGGAGCTAGCAAAAAAAAAAGAAGAAGAAAAGAAAAAATTGACAGTTAAGTATTACAGTATCATTTGATAAGATAACATAATTGCTGAAGAAAGAAGATGAAGACCTGAAGGTTGGACGCTGGATTCTCCAAGTCCATACACTTCAGGACCAAATACTTCGGGCCCATATATTTCTGCTCGAACCTCCTCGCTCAAAAAGACATATTTACCATGATCCAAAAGAGGAGTAGAAGAACAGAAACTGTCACTACTGGCATCATTATCATCGCCCCATTCATCTTTATCTTCAGAAGGGGGTGCTGCCTTTGGAGAGTCTGGTGCGCGGGTCTCCCCAATGATTTGCACTTCATCAGCAGTGTCCTGAGCAACAGAAGCCACAGAGTCCTCTTGTAAAGCCGAAGGAGCACCAACTTCAACGTCGGCCTAGACAACAGGAGGAATGGAACCCTCTCGAGTAACTGGAGTAGGATCATTGTAGAGAACCGGTCCCTGACTTCGACGCCTCTTAAGGGAACGGAGAATTACAGATGAGTCATCTTCCTCTTCCTCGGATTCCTATATGAGGGACTCATAAGCCAGAGTGAGTGTTGCAGTTCCTGCCCCAGACAAGGTGCTCTGCGAATCAGTTATCCGCGGAATGGTAGGCAAGTCGCTAAGACGCCTTAATCTCTTCCGCTTATGCGAAGATTTCTCAGGAGAAGACGGCAACGGAGGAGAAGTCTTTCTCAACGTCAGATCAGGAGAAGTATTAAGAACAGCAGCCTGAACCAGTGCGCCAGTGTCCTCTCCCTTTCATTCTGATTCATCAGGCGCACTGTCCCCCTTGAAGTCCTCCATCCCAGTCACTTTTGTGCTGCCAGCCTCCTTTTTCTGGGTATACCAGGATCTGATCTCCCGCATACTAGTATGGTGTACGTTGAAATTCTGAGGAGCAGAGTTAGCATCCGCAAACCATTTACAGAAGCCGAAACTCATACTTGAGCTCGGGGTCTTGAACGGAAGATCAAATTTAGCAAGAGTTCCACCTGCGACGAAGTGAAACCAGGCTCGAGCCCCCTCAAGAACAATCCCAACAAAGCTTAATTCTCTATTGGGATTGTCAACGTAAAGCTGGTCATACCCAAACTGTCGGGCAAAGCGACTTGGGTAATAAGGTTCTATATAGCAAAGGTTTCCCAAACGGAGGACCAAATATCCTGGGCGGATATTTATCAACCACCAGAAACATCCCGAGGATAGGGTAGTAAATTTATCAGCGCCAGCAGTGTCCACGAATTCTTCTCCATATCCAGCATTCGGGAAGTATGGGAAACATTTGAACAACTCGAAAGTTGAGAAATGACGAAGGGTTTTGCAGATTGCGGCCATGTAGCCTCCTTTCCACTGCGACCTCTCATAGTGTTGCACTTTGGGAGCACCAAAATCAACCTGTGAATCTGCAGGACTCATCAAAGACGGGCAATGCAGAACCAGCCAAGCCATCAAATAAGTGTAAGGGAGTTCTACACGCGGATTAGGAATCTTAATGACCGGATCTCCTTTCTTCCTTTGCTCCTTCTTCACCTGACAGAATTTGTCAGATAATCTTCTTAGTCCTCTCTGGATGTTGCAAACCATCGCAGGCAGCAAACCGAGCCTCTTACCAAATGCTAGTAGGACGGTTGGGTATACGGCTCTAATGGGCATGTTCTCCTGCGAAGGAACAACACACTTCTTCAGCCACACCATCAAAAAGCCCGCCAAGAAGGCAAGATTAGACAAAGACTGGAGAGCTTGATAATGAAAACTTTCAAAGGACGTTCCAGCCTTGAAGACGTCCTCGTCAGATTCAGCGATATAAGCATCTGTCCCGAAACTGGCGATTCTTCTCTCAACTTTCTTTTCGGAAACCAGAGGAAGGCGAGTAAAGTTAAGATTACCCTTAGAAAAATTGGGCAGAAGATACTGTAGCTACTTCTTTGGCTTCAAATTACGAGTGTCAGAGGTGTGAATGCAAATATGGTAATGACAAAGCAATTCCCAATAAGTATTATAAATCAAAGGGTCCTGGGTCTTCAACAGTGGAGTTCTTCCCCGGTTGGGACATACTCTTCGTACGGGATGTCGCCCATGGGTAAGCCCGAAATTTCATACATTTCATGAAGGGCAAAACCCAACTCGCCATGAGGACTAAAAACTGTACAAGTATCAGAATTGTACAATTCCAGTAAAGCAAAAAAATAGAATCTACTAGCTGGAATACCGTGCTGAACAACCCTGATAGCACGATATAGCCCTGCATAATGAAGTTGATCCCTGAAGGTTTTCAAGAAGAAATCAGTCAAAACTGCCCACTCTCCTTTTGAAGAGCAATGAACCCATCCAGGGGGACGAAAATCCTGAGCAGGAAACTCTCCATATGTATTGGTAAATCGGTACAGGAAAGTCTACGCAATTATGGGAACCTCGCCTCTGGGGAGGTCATGTTTAAGCAGTCCTGGAAGCAATCCACAAAAGTGTTTTCCACTACCACGAGGAAAAGTGCCTTAAGCATTGAAGCCCCCCAACAAGACACCGTCTTGTGGCCTATTTATATGTCAATCCATCCACTTGGGCACAGAAAGGGACTGAAAGAATAAGAAAGGATAAGATCTCTCCATATTGGGGAGAAACAAATGGCGACCTTCAATTTGGCGAAACCACTTGTAATCGCCATCTTCCAAACCACTGTCGGGCATTGAAATGTTGTCCCCAAACAAGAAGACAGGTTTGAGCAACGGAGACCGATTTTCTCCTTCAAAAGATGCATTGGTCATCAACCCTCGCAATGTTGAGCGAGAAGGGTGGAGAATCTTGTCTGCTCTCTCTTGGTTATCCGAAGATGTACAATGGGGAAAGACATGGTCAAATCTGAACTCCTTCTTCCCGTCATAGCCGTCAGAATATCCAAAATAATGATTCTTTAGCCAAGGATTCAAGGCGTAATCAACTGCCAAAGACATGCAGATTCAGAGATAAGAAACAAAAAACAAGAAAAGGGACTGTCTTCCGAATCTTTTTTACTTACCTCCGATCAAGGGTTCCTGTCGAACCACTATCGAACTAGAGGTTACTCGAGGATCTTGACGACCACTGGTGGCAGCTGTTGGCAGTGAAAACTTCTAAGTTAAAAGGATTTTCCACAACAGAACGCGGAGCTAATCTATAGCTCCACGTCTGGCTACTTTTAGCCTCGCGTTTGAGTGAAACGCGGAGATGTTCAATAGCTCCGCATTAGCTCCGCGTTCTGATGAATTTAGCTCTACGTTTACTCCGCGTGAGCATATTTCATTAGAATCCTAAATTGACTGTGGTTGAGATTTGGGCTTATCCAAATACCAAATCAAGTCCAATTAGAACTCTAAATCAAGAGATTTAAATCAATATTAAATATTTGATTGGAATCCTTGATGAGAGGGAATTCTATTCTGATAGAAACTCTCAAATCATCCTGGGGATATAAATATCTTCTCGGTGAAACCCTAGGGGTCCTCTTTTCTCTTCGGCGGGTTTTGAACTCTCTTTTCGGCAAGAGTCTTCTTCTTGACCTCTGAAATCTTCTTTGTGATCCTTTGGCAATTCAAGTACGCGAGAGAGTCTTGAAGCCTTTTTGTGATCATCTTCCTCTTAGAGAATTCAAGTTACGCATAGAGCCTTGGATTCGTGAAGAGCAAAGACCAAGAAGATCATCTACAGTTGGCCGTTATCTTCAAAAGAGAAGATTTCAACGTATCGATCGTCCAAAAGAACTACTATAGATCCCATCGCCGCAGATCCCACGCAAAACTTTGTAAAAGAGAGAGATTGACTTATAAAATCCTCTCGTTTGTTCTTTTCTCTTTTTCACTTCTATTTGTAATTCAAGTTTATTCAATGGAAGGAAAGCAACAATAGATTTTTACTGCGAACAAACTGGCGACCACAGTGGGAGCCATCTCTTTCATCGAAAAAGAGATTGTGGCGCAATCGGACGTTGACATGATCGGATCCGACGTAGATATGCTCGTCGTTGAAATCGACCAGCAGAAGTATGAGGAGTATCTCTCCTCTGAATCAGGTAACCTGAACGAAACACGACACTATCGTCGCGTGCGCTCCAATACCCGAGAAACGGGTAAAAAGGTATCCACCGAGGAACGGGATCCTTGGAGACCGCAACCATAAAGTCGTTATTTGGACAGAAAATCCTAGCAGAGGATGAGCTTCCTACTGCAGAAAAAGACCTGGGAACTGGATTGACCAGAACCCAACTCCGAAATAGGAATCGGAGAGCAAGGCGAAAAGCTCTCAAAGCCTGCCTCAGATGCAAGGCTAATGGACGCGAGGCTATGGTCCCTCGCAAACTGGCTCGCGCTAACTGCGAGACCAATCATTTTAGTGTTAAACGCGAAATTACAACTTGCCTTAAAAGCAAGGAAAAGTCAGCGTGTGATTTTCCACGCGAGGCTATTGCTGAGCTTAGCGAGAAACGTGAAACCAGTAAGATTTGCGCTAGTCGCAAAATATCTGATACTCGCGAGAAACGCGAGCATAAAAATTCTTTAAAGCCAGCGTGTGATTTTCCACGCGAGGCTATTGCTGAGCCTAGCGAGAAACGCGAAGCCAGCAAGATTTGCGCCAGTCGCAGAATACCTGACACTCGCGAGAAACGCGAGTATAAAAATTCTTTAAAGCCAACGTTTGATTTTCCACGCGGGACTGATGCTAAGCCAAGCGAGAAACGCGAGGCTGCTAATACTTGCAATAAACGCAAGATTCCTAACACTCGCGAGAAACGCGAGTATAAAAATTCTTCAAAGCCAGTGTGTGATTATTCACGCGAGGCTAATACTGAGCCAAGCGATAAATGTGAGGCCAGTAATACTTGCAATAAACGCGAGACTTTTGATACTAGCGAGGAACGCGAGGATGATTGGCAAATAGTTGTCGGTCGTAAAAATCGTGCTAAGCGCGAAGTTATGATTTGCATTAATCGCAAAGATAAGCCAGCATGTGATGGACTTCCTCCACGCGAGGCTATCAGATCTAAACAAAAACTTGAGCAAGCGTTAATCGCAAAGCCAAGGATTCTTGCACAAATCACAAGGCAAAGCCAGCGTGTGATTTTCCATGCGAGGCTAAGCATAAAGAAGAAGATGAATTTCTTCAGAAACGCCAAGCCAGCGTAAAACGCGAGGCTAGCATCAAATGCGAAGCTATAGCTCAACTTCGCGTAGATGATTCAGAATGCGAAGCTAACATCCAGCTCCATGTAAAACAGCCTGAATATAGAATCAAGGCTGATAATCGGGTTATTGAACAACATGTCGACACCAATGACCCTGAAAAACTTCAGTGGGCCCCTAGACCCTCTCAACAACCAGGTGGCCCCAACGATTCTTCGTCATCTGAGGTCACCAATCTCAGAAATTACTTGACAAAAATGAGAAATATGACTCAAGCTCAGCCACACTCAACATGTTATTGTAAGCAACTCATAACAGTCATATCTGCTGTATTGGATAAATGTTGTTGTACCAAGACGAGAGTGTCTGTATTTAACAGAATAACTGAGTCTCATACTCCAAAAAGGAGGAAGAATGATCTGAGATATCAAACCAAGGAAAAAGAGGTAAAGGCGGTGACCTCAAATATGGTTGGTAAAAGTAAGAAGGCTATGGAAAAAAGACACGAGTCAGATGCAGATGATGAACAAGCTCGCCATCTTACTCGACTCAAATCAGGTGCTGTCGCTCCTTGGAATTATAAGAAACTTTTAAAAGGTTCTTATGATGATGACAGCGATAATTCAGCTATAGCTTCCCCAAAATCTCGTGCATCTTCCCGACCACGAAAATCAGCTTCACATATGGTGGACAGGTCCAATGACATTGACCAAAGGATGGAAACCCAAGAGCAGATGATTCTAGGTCAGCAGAAGGCCATTGATGACCTCAAACTAATGCTTCTAAAAGTGGTTGAAAATACCCAGAAGATAGCCGATGATAAGGCTAAAACTTCTTCGGCACCGCCACCTAAGACAAATGAAAAAACTAAAGAAGAAAAGGCTTATTCGATGCATGAGGATGATGACAAATATTCTTTCCATGATCCTCATGGAGAAAAGATTGAGAAATTGTAGAGCCAACTAGATGCCCTAATGAACAAGAAGGAACTGAAGGAATCAGGGGTTTCAAGACCATACCCGCCTAAATAGGATTTGGCACCGTATCCCGAAAAGTGTAAACCGCTCAAATTGGAGCCATATGACGGGAAGGGATCTCCAAGCCAGCACTTATATTACTTTTTATTGCAGGCAGGTCATCTAATGGGAAATGATCCCATAATGACCAAAGTATTTGCGAGCACCCGACGAGGGCCTGCCTTTACATGGTTTATACAGTTGCCCCCGGGAACCATAAATACTTGGTATGATATCGAGAAATAGTTCTTGGCACGTTTCTTTGAGGATGATACCGAAATATCTGTTCATTCCCTCCTTGCGACGAAACAAGGGGAATAAGAAACAGTAAAAAACTTTATAGAACGCTTCAGAGAAAATTCCGTGTATTGTCAACACGGTATGACCCAGGAAACCCTGGTGGAAACCTGTAAGCATAACTTCAGGACTAGCGTGCTGATAAGAATGGGAGCTGTAGAGTCCAAAACTTGGAAAGATCTGCTAAGGTAGGGAGAGCAGGCGGAAGATATAATTCGCCGGATTAAGGAACTCGTAGCACGAGAAACTTTACAAATAACAAGCCATATCCACAGAATTCTAAAAATAAAGGGAAGGCTGTGATGGCGACAGTTGCAGATCCAAAGCCAAGACCTAAGAATCCGAGAGGTGCAGGTCAAAATAGGCCCCGCTAAGATAGAACTTATACATTCAAGACGGAGCAGACCGGTACTCTATTCCATCTCCTCCTCAGAAAGGGCTTGCTAAAACTTTCAAAAAATGAAAAACCGGAAGACGTTGGTAAAACCAACGACCCTAACTTTTGCCTGTACCATCGGAACGTCGAGCACCCAACTAAGGATTGCTATCCTCTTAAAAACCGAATTCAGGCATTGATAAAAGCCGTAGTTCTCACACTTAAAGAGGATCAAAAGAAAGTTTCTGCAAATATGGCAACTTTGGTAGTTGGAACCAATAAGTTCCTTGCCAAAACGATCCCTGTACCAGTAGGGAAGCCAATATCGACACCAAGTATGGGCAGCCTGCACTTGCAAGTTAGCTCCTTGGATATGCTCCGAACCACAGCTGTGATAAAATCGTCCTCATTGGTTAACAGCCAGATTTGGCTAGGGGTACCGAACATATTGACGATGATAAACATCATGCTTCTGCTATTCTCAATAGCCATTGGAATGGCTAATTGGGTACTATAAATAAAAATGTTTGCCCAATGCAGTTAAAGCAGCGGGAAGAGGAGATCAAGTTCCTCGCCAACCCTATCATACTGGAGGTAAAAGTATGAATTAACTATCCAATGCTGATTAAAGGCAAATGGGAGAGGAAATCAATCATTGACAACTCACCATGCTGAGGGGAATAGTATGGCTAGCCCAATGCAAACAGCGATTGGTAAAGGCTAACCAAATCCGTTTATAGCTGGGGGTTTGCTAAAAATCCCGTAAACCTGTCATGTTAAACTTTTACCTCTGACAGTATAATTTGGATTATTCCCATCTCCGTTCAAGTTACGCAGATAAACACTTGAACTTCTTTTGATGAATCCTAACCCGATCATCGTGGTGTGCCCAGTTCAAGTTACGCATGAGAGTCTTGAACCGACTCCACTTGTTCAAGTTACGCAGATGAGCACTTGAACTTCTTTCTTACTAGGCATGCGCAATTAGGCACCTCTGCCGAAATCGGATGATCTTTAGCCGATTACCTCAGTACTAACAAATCTAAGTTACGCAAATGAGTCTTGGATTGTTTTACCAAAATTATAAACCATCTATTTGTTGAGCAAGAAAGATTCTTGAAGCCGACCGATAGAGAGGAAAATAATTTGCTCATTATTCATAAAACAAGAGATTACAAAGAAGGAGTTATAGCTCTCCCAAAAATTTCAACTTATTCATTGACTCATCAATAACCTAACGGCGAGATTCCTCCGCGGGGTGTTGAAGTTCAATTCCAGGGTTCACATACAGGAGATATGTTCTGCAAAATATCAGCTATGATCTGTTTAAAACTCTTAGTGGATCATCTGAAGATACTGCTACAAGAATCCTAATGAAGATACACAAGTTGGATTCGACATGCTACAAGCCCTTAGATAATCATCTTTATCGCTTTGGAAAGCGACAGAGATTGTCATCTAACAGAAATGATTCTCAAGAAAACTTAATGGGCTGCCGCAGAGTTCTTGTAACTCCTTCAAAAGGAGCCAGAGCTTGAAAACTGAAACTATGTTGTAAAGCATATGCTTCTGACTTCCTTAGAGTTACTTTCGTTGATGAAGATCGGTGCATAACCTGCTTTTGAAGATATATCAGGGAGAAGCTACATCCCAAGTCATCAGATTGAACCCGGTTCACTGCAAAAGAAGAATTAGGAGTTCCACAAAATTTTTGGAAAATCTTCTAAGTATATGAACGCGGAGCTAAGCTAACTTCGCGTCCAGATGAAATGGCCTCGCGTTTTAAAACACAGAGGATGACGCGATAACTTCGCGTGACAGAGTTTCTCTCTGCCTCTTTCTTAATAGCCCCACGTTACAAGCGCGAGGATGACACGATAACTTCACATAGGGAAAGATCAGAATTCCTCTCTGACTTCTCCCTCTTCTTCAAGCCTTACGGCCGGAGAACGGCGATCTCGCCGGTAAAGTAAACAATTAACCGGATTAAACCGAGCCAAGACAACTCAAGATGGTTCTTAGAAGCCCAAGAGTTAAAGTTTTTTACCTTCGGAAGACGCTGCATAGACTGGTTCGCCGTTGCGTCTACTTCCACGGCCGCTGCCATTAACGCCGACCAATGTGCGTCTAGCCAAACTCCTATGGAATAACATCCTAATGGTGAAAATCTATGGAGAATTGAACGAAAATCAATTGAAGATCATTCGTCAACATAAGTCGCTCGATTGCCAGAGTTGCCTGAGTTCTGAGCTCTCAGAAATTCTTCGGGTGAAATGAAGAAGAAGATGAGCCGAGAGCTCTATTTAAACAGGATTTCCGTCGCTTGGTATTCAGCGCAGAAATTCGGAGTAATTAATGAAGCAATTACTCATTTCACTGAAAATAAATTGAAGCTGATTAGCTCTGCGTAGGCGAGCATAACGCTAAGGAGACTTGGTATTCTAACTCTGCGTTTTCAGTTTAAATATCGAAAGTATTTCAAAATTTGCTAAGTTCTAAGCCATTTTGAAAACTTTGGAGGGGGTTCTATTGGTAGTGAAAATTTCTAAGTTAAAAGGATTTTCCACAACAGAACGCGGAGCTAATCTATAGCTCCGCGTCTGGCTACTTTTAGCCTCACGTTTGAGTGAAACGCGGAGATGTTCAATAGCTCCGCATTAGCTCCGCGTTCTGATGAATTTAGCTCCGCGTTTACTCCGCGTGAGCAGATTTTATTAGAATCCTAAATTGATTGTGGTTGAGATTTGGGCTTATCCAAATACCAAATCAAGTCCAATCAGAACTCTAAATCAAGATATTTAAATCAATATTAAATATTTGATTGGAATTCTTGATGAGAGGGAATTCTATTCTGATAGAAACTCTCAAATCATCCTGGGGATATAAATACCTTCTCGGTGAAACCCTAGGGGTCCTCTTTTCTCTTCGGCGGGTTTTGAACTCTCTTTTCGGCAAGAGTCTTCTTCTTGACCTCTGAAATCTTCTTTGTGATCCTTTGGCAATTCAAGTACGCGAGAGAGCCTTGAAGTCTTTTTGCGATCATCTTCCTCTTAGAAAATTCAAGTTACGCATAGAGCCTTAGATTCGTGAAGAGTAAAGATCAAGAAGATCGTCTACAGTTGGCTGTTATCTTCAAAAGAGAATATTTCAACGTATCGATCGTCCAAAGGAACTACTATAGATCACATCGCCGCAGATCCCACGCAAAACTTTGTAAAAGAGAGAGATTGACTTATAAAATCCTCTCGTTTGTTCCTTTCTCTTGTTCACTTCTATTTGTAATTCAAGTTTATTCAATGGAAGGAAAGCAACAGCAGATTTTTGCTGCGAACAGCAGCATCAAAGGAAGAAGCTTTCTTCGACATCTTTTACAGAGAGAGAAACTCCTTCGCACAGAGAATCAGAAGCTACTGGAGCTTGAAGACGAGAAGTCTAAGAAGTCGAAACGAAGAACTTAGATTTCAAATTTCTTGAGATAAGGGCAACCTCTCTCGTAAAGTGGAGGTTATATAGCCGATGATTTGACGGCTGAGATCTCTGGACAGACGTGATATTCGGCTCGAATCGCGTGGATACCTTTTCATTTAATGCAGCTCCGAGAAACGTTTCAATTCTGACGCCGTACGAAAGCAACCGCCTGCCAGTCTTCCCGCAAAAAGTTGCGACCCTAATACAGAGTCGTTTTCTATTCAAAAGTGAAGGCTCGCACCCCTAATACAAAGATGTGTTCCTTCCGAAAACAAAGTTGCGACCCTAATACAGAGTCGTTTTCTATTCAAAAGCGAAGGCTCGCGTCCCTAATACAGAGCCGCGCCCCTTCCGAAGATAAGTTGCGACCCTAATACAGAGTCGTTTTCTATTCAAAAGCGAAGGCTCGCGCCCCTAATACAGAGTCGCGCCCCTTCCAAAGACAAGTTGCGACCCTAATACAGAGTCATTTTCTACTCAAAAAATGAAGACGAAGGCTCACGCCCCTAATACAGAGACGTGTTCCTTCCAAAACAAGAGTTCGCGACCCTAATACAGAGTCGTTTTCTACTCCAAGATGAAGGCTCACGCCCCTAATACAGAGACGTGCCCCTTTCAAAAGCAAGAAGCAGTAGTGGCGCTAATACAGAGTCACAGACTTCAAGCAAACGCAATGGAAATTCTAATACAGAATATTATATTCAAAGTATTCCAAAAATCCTTAAGAGTCATGAGAGTTTTTGAAAACTTTGGAGGGGGTTTTGTTGGCGAAAAATTCTGGAAAAGCAAAGCAGATCCATGAATTCAGAGACAGAAGTCCGCAACTCATCGGATCCGCGAATCTAAAACTGAATCCGCGAATCTGAGAAACTTAGGTCCGCGATCCAGGCGACAGAATGGGTTCGCGAGTCTAAAGCTGAGATTCGCGACACTATCCCTAACTTTCGGATAGGGTTTAATACAAAGTCACCCGACCCGAACAGAAGAATTGCCATCTTGGTTCATGGGACTAACTGCCAAACGAATGCAGCGGCGTCACTTCAGTCGTGGGAGCAACTGCCTAACGAATATGGAGGCACTTCTCGAGTAGTGGGAGCTAACGGAATAGCAAATATGGCAGGACGTTACTCCAAATCCCCTATAAATGGCGGGGAGCGAAAGAGACACAAGGGAGAGAGAGAGACACAGACAGAGAGATGGACAGAGACAGAGACGTCTTCTCTCAGAAACTACCCATTGTAATCAAGAGTAAAGAGCCCCTTTTTTCTTTTCCTTTAGCCAACAGAGAGAAGTTGTACGGAGTATCAACGGAGAGCAGGATCGTCCTCCATAGCTACCTAGAAACCCAGCTCTAAATAAAGAGGATGTCCATCTTCCTCATTTTCTGTAAACGGGAAACCGTTATATTGTAATCCTTTTTTGAAAGATTGTCAGTAAAGAGAAATTCAATTTTCATGGCGAACACAAGTGTTTACAATCACATATTTGTCACTTGCTTTGTGTTACAATAGCTACAGCCAAGACTGCAAGTGTCACGACTTTTAAACTCTATATCTATATTTCAATATTGGGTTTCTCATTGTTAACGGCACAAAGCTCTACATTTTCATCATCCTCACTTCTACAAACTGCAGCTTATTTGATGTGGCCTATCTGGAAGCAAGAAATCTCTCCATCTTCTAGCATAATACTTATCCTATACTTCCATCTAGGCTAAAGCCAAATTACTTGCTCAAGAACAAATCCAATCCTATATAAGAACCCGATATACCACCAGTACTGTTATTGTACCGTGGCTAGCGAATAACTATAATGAAATATGTCAACTCTGAACCCCCACCCCCCCCCCCCCCCACCCCCCCAAAAAAAAAAAAAAAAAAAAAATCTGATCCCAAAAAGACTCGTCTGACCCTAGACCTCTTATAAATGGGATAGGGGAAGGGTCGAAATCTTAATCAGTTATATCTAGATATGGTGTTAAAATATCGTATATGCCCAGCCCTTGTTCAACCCTAATCCTTGTCCTTTGTGGTAAGTTCTAGGTCCTACCTGGAAAACCTAATATACTATTTATAAATTTAATTACTTAACTATTTTCCTTTTAGCATAACCAAGAAAACATCTATCCAAGCCAAACTATTCAATACTAGAATTTTGTCTTTTGATTACAACTTTTTTCTATATTTGCATCAATTTTTGTCATGGAAAAATTACTATTTAAATTAATTTCATTCTTCCAAGTGGAATTTTCTTTCATGTATCCAAATTTAAGTTGTTATATAATTTACAAAAATATACACTAATAGATGATTATATTAGTTGAAAACCAAATATTGAAAAACCAATAAAACTCAATTGCTGTATTCATAGGTTTTATAGTACAAGCATACCAAAAAGAATCAAAATAAATTATTGAATATTACATAGTTGGGATAGTATTTATGTAATTGTGATTTATTTGTTAGTAACAAACAGATAGGATAGAGAAAAATCTATTTAATAGTAGTTGTAAAGTTAAGGTATGTTTGTTAGTAATAAATGGATAACAAAGAGATATAATTAGTTAAATCTAATATTTCCCTCAAGATGAAACAGATAAGGGTTTAACCATCTTGGATGTGAGAAGTATAAATTGTGAATGATCCAGCACCTTGTTGAGGATATCAGTAAGTTGTTCTGCGAAAAGAACAAAAATAGTGCATAAGAATTCAGAGATGATACATTCCCGTACAAAATGACAGTCAACTTCATCGAGTTAAGTGCGTTCATGGAAAACCGGATTGGTGGCAATATAAAGAGCTGCTTTGTTATGACAAAACAGTGTGATAATTTCTTGATGGACTTGAAGGTTTTTGAGGAGGTAAGATAACCATTGAAGTTCATATGAAATAGCTGCCATAGAACAACATTCGGCCTTAATTGAGGAGTGGAAAACTATTTATTATTTCTTGGTGCACCAAGAAATATGATTAGGCCCTAGAAAGGCAATGTATTCAGTTATCGAACAACATGTGTCTGAGAAGAGGCTCAAGTAGCATCCACATATATTGTAAGGGAGAGAGAAATTTTGGCAGACATGAAAATGCCCATGGCTAGGGAGGATTTGATGTAGTGCACGATACAAAAAGCTGCATTCCAATGAGAGTTTGTTGGCTTCGATTTATATTGACACAGTAGATTCACCGCATAAGTTAAATTAAGCCTTATGATAGTAAGATAGAGAAGTCGACAACTCACACTTCTATAAGGTGAAGAATCAAGATAAGTTTTTCCACTTGAGGCATGCAGATGGATGGTGGTTTCAACTGGTGTGATGACTGATTTAGCATCTAGAAGACCTACATCCTTCAAAATATCGAGAGCATACTTCCGTTGGTTGATAAAAATATCAGAAGCGGACTGAGCATTTCAAGTCCAAGAAAGTACTTCAAAGGGCCGAGGTCTTTGATGTGAAAACAATAATTTAGAGGTTTTTTAGGAGCTAAGTATTGAGGTAGTCATCACTTATCATTATAATGTCATCGACATATACAAGAACAACTTTAGAAGTTTACCCCTTAACTTCGTAAACAAAGTATAGCCAGTATGAGACTGAGAGAAACCGACAGCTATGAAAATGGAACTTTTTTTAACTAGTTTCGTGATGCTTGCTTTAACCCATACAAGGTTTGTTGAGGTGGCAGGCCCTCTTTTCCCCATGTCCATTAAAACCTGAAGGAAGCTACATGTATACCTTTTCATGTAAGTTACCATGGAGAAAGGTATTGTGGATATCTAATTGAAGAAATGGTCACCATCAGAGGACTGCAACTAAGAGGAGATAACAAATAGCAACTAATTTTGCCACTGGAGCAAATATCTCAATGTAATCTAGGCCTTCAGCTTGAATATACCCTTTATCAAGAAGGTGGGCCTTAAACCATGCAATGGTTTCATCATAATGATATTTAACTTTGTACACCCACTTACATCTTAATTCTTGCTTTTCTGACAGTAAGGATGTAATGAACCAAGTATTGTTTAAGATGAGTGCACGAAGCTCCTATTACATGGCACAATGCCAATGAGAATGCTTGTTGGCTTTTGAAATGTTCTAAATAAGTACGTAGGAGAAAAATATTGTAAGAAAGATGGTAAGACTAGGGATACCTTATCGAAGGCTATGGAGATACAGTCAAAACCATAATACCAGTCACATAGTGTCTTAAGTAAGATGGTGGGCAAGTTTGACATTGTGGTCGGGACAAGGAATGGTTGGAGGAAGATAAATTTATGACAAAAGGAATTGAGGAAGGTAAGACTTGTATGGTGGAGTTCTCACATCCATAACAGTTGTTAGACAAGAGCAACAGAAGGACAAGATGATATGTGTCCATATTAGAAGTCAAAAATTGATTTGACTTGATTAATATTTTCATAAAAGTTAACATCTCTACTATTGAATACTTGATTAATTAATATATCAAGTAAGTAATAGGCTTTCTAGTCCATAACAAAACTAATAAGCACATATCATCGAGTGCAGGGAAAGAATTTTTTAGACTCAAGATATCTAATGGATGCAAAACAACGGCAATGATCATATTTGGGGTTAAAATAGTGTAGGAGTTCAAATAGTGTCTTATTGTTGAGAATGGGTGTAGGGATACGGTTGATAAGTTGGGCAGCAGTGAGGAGACAATCACCCCAATGGTATTTAGGTAATCCAGATTGAAAACGAAGAGCCCATGCAACGTCAAGTATTTGACGATACTTATGTTCAACTACTCCATTTTGTTGAAGAGTAGTTAACGCAAGTATGTTTATGCACAATCCCAAGAGTAGAGAGAAAATTAGAAAGAATGGTATTGCAAAATTTGGTGTCATTATCTATGCGTATATGCATAATTTTGTAATCATATTGGATTTGAACATAAGATGAAAAAATATTGTAAAAAAGGACAAGCTTGTGATTTGAACTACTTTAAGAATACTCAAGTATATCGTTAAAAATCATCCACCATAGTTAGAGGAAAATGCACATTAGTTCGAGAGGAAATTGAATACGGTTCCCACAAATCACAATGAAGAAGTTCAAATGATTTATTAGTAGATGACACACTAGTTTGAAATGGTAACCTGGTTTGCTTTGTTAGGGTACAAATATTGCAAACTTTGGAAAATTTATTTAAAGTAATTGATAAAATGGATGCTAATGCATGTAGACGAGGCATAGATGGATATTCGAGACGTATGTGCTATAGGTAAAGTAGAGAAGAATGATTTGCGAGACAAGCAGTGGAAGAAGGCAGGTCGAAGTAGTAAAGTATATCTTGCTTATGGCGCCAACAAATCTCCATTGTCATAATAAGGTCCTATAAAATACAATAAGTAGGGTTAAAAAATCACACGATAATTAAGATCTTTAGTAAGATGACTAACAGGTAGAAAAATCAATTTGAAAGAAAGACATGATAGACATTCGATAATATAATAGATGGTGTGAGTTTGTATGACCTGATGCCTATGGTCTTTGCAATTGACCCAGTTGAAATGATAATGCCAGAGATCATAGGTGTGTAAGGCAATGAATTAATAAGCGATGATGAATAGATTATATGAAAAGACATATCAGAATTCATAATCGAAGTCCGATTTGGTTGAGAAGATAAAAGGGTATACGTACTAGAAATGTTGGTTTGAGGTTCGGAAGCCAGAGTAACAGCATTAAGAAGGCATAATAATTGCTCATATTGATCAATTGTCAGTTTAGGAGGTTACTTATTATGCGCAGCCATAGAAGATCTAACAGTAGGACTTGATACTGAAGTTGAAATTGGTACATGAAGTAGACTTATTGTTATTGCAGCATGCAATCTTGCTATGGATAGCCATGAAGTTCGTAACAAACTTCCTTGGTGTGGCCAATAATGTCATACTGAGCATAGCATTTCCAAAATCATGGTTTTGCATTGACGTACGTGCCATTGGTAAAGTTGTCCATGGCTACCATGATAGAGACTTTAGCAATGAAAGGTGGACAGTTCAAAAGGCATTAGACTTTATCTTGTAAAATCAAGAAATAGGCTTTGGCCATCGATGAAAAGGGATTCTTTAGAAACAATTGGATGGTTATATGTGAGTAGGTATCATTGAGATCTATGAGAAATTATATCAATTATCATTGCTACAGATATAGATGCAATAGAGGAGATTGGATCATATTGAGCTAGCTCATCCCAGAAACCATTGTGTGTTGAAGTATTTTACAACTGAGTCGGTATTTTGCCGGAGAGTAGCAATGGAACATTCTAGGTTGAATATATATGTCGACTGTTTGAGGGAGAAAATGGTCATAAAAATCTGCCCAAACAAAATTGGCATAATTGACATAGAGAATCGAGGTTGCCAGCTCTTAATGGATTGGATTGAGCAACCACGAAAGAACCAGATTGTTAGCACGACACCATGCATCACGAAGCGAATCATTAGCCAGGGGACAAGGTAATGAACCTATTGACCAAAAAAGATTATACATGAACACCAATCAAAGTGGGAGTTACATCCCACTTTCATTAATTTTAATGAGTGATTTAAATCCTCATTCAATTGAGAATTAAAGTGGAGGGTTATACCCCATTTTCTCTAAATTAATGTGAGATTTAAATCCTCATTAAAATTGATAATTAAAAGGGAAGTTACACCCCATTATCTCCAAATGAATGAGGGTTTAGAACCCCATTAAAAGGGGAGATTTTAATATGGTTAATTAAACCAATATTAAATTCCCAAACTCTTATAAAAAGCTAAGAAGACTAAAAGAGATGAGGATCTCTAGGAGATTATCCATACACTTGTGTAGGAGAAAAATTCTATGAGAGGATCCACCTGAATTATAAGAAGAAAGGAGATTCTCATCTTATAAAGAGTTTTACTCTTTCTTAATTCAGAAATTTCTATCTCTTAAAACTTTCAACCTTACTTAGTCCAGATATTTCTATCTCTTAAAGAGTTCCAATTCTTTTTAATCTAGATATTTCCATCTCTTAAAGAGTTTAAATCTTTCTTAATTAAGCGATTTATATCTCTTAAAGAGTTTTACTCTTTCATTTTCAAGGCCACAAAAGGCTATTTCAACTCCAAGAGTTCGGTGTTAAAATCATTAATGGAAAAAATGATCATCTATCACCACCACATTGGAGAATTTTACCCTAAAATAGATAATATGTGGATCATCAACTAAAAAGAGATCCTCATTTCATGTATAAAATGGCTAACACATGGATTATTAAAGAGAAATCAGCATTTCAAGCCTAAAATGGCTAACATATGGATCATCAACTAATGATAGATCCATCAAAAAGATATTCGCATTTCAAACCAAAAATAACTAATACGTGGATTATCAAAGAAAAATCAGTATTTCAAGTCTAAAATGGCTAACATAAAGATCCATCAACTAAAGAGAGATCTATCAAAGAGAGATTCACATTTCAAGCCAAAAATGGCTAACACGCTGATCATCGACCAGAGAGATCCTTGTTTCTGAGCCAAGAAAAGGCTAAACACAACCCTCACAGTGTTGTGTTTTGCTTCTACAATATCAAGAGATAAATGTGAACCTCAAAAATCTTGAAAATAGCTAGAAAATAAAAACAGGGATTCTCATCCAGAAAGATCCATGGGGAACTTCTCAGGATCGCATTGTGTCTTAAAACTCCTAAAATATAAGGTTACTCTTTTTTATACTCAAACACGAGTCTAAATAAGTAAAAATAATTGCTAAAATAGCAAAATGCGGTTTCTCGTCCAGAGAGATCTGCACGAATCCTTAAGGTCGTGTTTAACTAAAACGCATATCTAACCCACGTGTTTTGAAAGTTTCAAACGCAGGATCATTTTTTGATCCCAAAACCTTGTAAACTTAAAGCTAACTGAGATCTGCAATTACAAATACAGGTCTAATTGAGAACTCAGACGTGAATCACCAATTATAAAAGATCTGCATTCTGAACTATTTTCTGAGCTCATGACTAAAACTTAATATAATTAAAATGTAGACCTAAATGCAGGTCTAAGCATGCCATGCAAATGCAGGTCTAATCAAGAAAGATATATTATTAGAAACTAAAATGCAGATCATCAATTACAGAGAGATCCACATTCCACATCCATATTTTGAGCTAAATATAGCCAAAATGCGACCCCAGAGAGTCGTGTGTTCATTCCAAAGCCTCGAGAGGCAAAAATCTTCTTCATTGATACCCAAATGTGGGTCTGAGCATCCCACACAAGTTACAAGAAGTTAAAACGCAGATCTAAAGACTAGGATCCATGTTTCAGTTACAAATCCAAAGGATTTAAGATTTCAGTTACAAATCCTATAGATTTAATACAAATCCAATAAATTAAAAACATAAAATTAATCATCAAATTAAGGCAGCTATTAATTGGACAGTTACACCAACTAAAAGGTCTTCAGACCTTTATAAATAGCCAAAAACTAGGCTAAGAAATGGGCTAAATTATCTCCACTTTGAGCACTTGTGCTAAGAATCTAGAATTTTGTTCCAAGAGCTTTTTAACAGTTGCCAACTACAAAACTTGTGTTCAGAGTGTCAATGGAGAGAAAAATTGTTCTCCACGGCTACTACAAAACCCGACATTAAACAAAGAAGAATCATTTTTCTCGTCTTCTGTAAACAGAAAATCATTCTTATTGTAACTTTCATTCACAAATGTATGGCAAACAAAAGATTGGTGACTCTACTGGGGACACCATCATCTCTGATGATACAATCGTAGTCCAATCCAACAAAATTCCAGTTGGTACCATGGTCGACTCACTCGTCATCGAATTCGACTAAGAGAAGTACGAGGAATTCCTCTTTTTTGGCTCCATGAGCCCAAGGTCCTTGTAAAGATGCCACAAGACCTTAACCAACTTAGCCTCTAATGAGGCTTTAAAAATTACAGTCCTACCTAAGGTCTCTCTAGACTAGTTCGGTCTCAAAGGAGAAATTTCTTCTCTTTTAGCACAAGGCTTCGAGTCTGCCATACTCAAAACCCGCATTGATCCTAAGGGATTTGATTAGGATCCCAACAATCACAACAAGAAATGACCATTCTCCAATTTTAATGGAGATAATTTTGAAGAGAACATTCCTCTCACTCGCACCATGAAGAGGAACCTAAGAAGAAGTATGGCTCGTGCTTTCCGCAGAGCTATGAAAGAAAAAACTACTGTTGAACCACGCAAAACTTCAATTCGCGTAGTGACCAAAAAGTGAAGTTGTGGTCCCTAACAAGAAACTAGATCAAGACGCAGATGGGTTCATTCATGTTTTTTTACAAGAAACGTTGTTCACCCACCAAGTTTATATTTGACTATAAACGCAGAGTTTATATCCGCATTTCACAAGCTACATGCAGACCTCAGGGTCGCATTTTTGAGACTAAATACAGGTCCCATACTCGCGTTTTTGAAACAAAGCATGGGCCTTAGGGTCACATTTCTGAAGTAACATGCAGATCTCAAACCCGCGTTTTAGAAGTGAAATGTAGGCCATAGATTTGCATTCTTAAAGCAAGATGCGGATCTCAAATTCATGTCTCAACAGAAAAAGTGGCCCTCAAATACACGTTTCTGAAGAAAATTTAGCCTCTAAGGCTTATGGACTTTCAGCCTTAGTCATACCAGTTTCATTAGAAGCTCATTCTCCAGAATGGCTACAATGAGTTTGCTCCTGAAATTTTCAAGAGGATAGAAACTCTTATCCAAAAAATACTATTTGGAGGGGATGTTGCCTTTGTCAACAATCCCATGAGTTCCAATACAGAGGATCTTAGGGAATTTTTCAAAATGAAAAGAGAAAAATTCCAAGTGTTTCACTGTTTTTGCGAACAATTGATCAATACTGTGCTGTCTCATTGCCGCTGTGTTGCAACTCGTACAAAGCCATCTGTCTCCAACTGACTCTCATTATCTCCAGTCCAACCTTCAAAGAGAAGATGATGCAGTATCAAATAAGAATTCTCTAAACCAGAGTATCCCAAAGTATCGTCTAACATGATATCTTTGGGAAAGAAGAAAAAGAAAACGAGGAGCGTTCCTCGATCAGACTCATCAAACTCTGAACACTTTAATGATTTGAAAAGTGAGTTCAGTGATATCCAGGGTATCTTTCGAAACACCCAACTTCAGAACGGAGTGACAATACCTTTAGATTATCGGAAGATGGTTAGAATTTCCTTCGATAAAGAAGAAACAATAAACTCTACTGTAGCAGAATCTCAATCTTCTGACTTGTTCCTTGAAGATTCTGCCTTTGTGCATATGGCGCAAGGAAATATTGAAGAATTTACAAAGAGAATGGATGAGTAAGAGAAGAGCATCTAGAAACAATAAAAGTCCAAAAGTGAGATCAGGGGAATTCTTCAATATTCCTGATCAAAGAGCAAATGAAGATCAAGGGAGAATCTTCTTCCAAAAGTTTCTTCATTCCGAGGAAGGATAAAGGAAGAGAAAAGAGAATGAATCTCGTGCTCCTCCTAGAAGCACTGATGGTGAAGAATATGAAGAAGAAGATAATCATTCTAAATACTCGCGCCATCACTCTAAGAATTCAGATTATGAAGGCAATCCACATGCTATCTTGATGGAGAGCTTCTAGAACTAGTTCAATGCTCTGGTTTATAAGAGCAACTTACAAGAGCTGGGCGTCGTAAGGTCGTATCCGATAGAGTGGGAGAATATACTATTCACATAAAATTATAAGGCTCTAATCTCAAGTCCTTTTATAGTAAGGGGTCGCCAAATCAGCACCTCTATTATTTCAAGTAACAAACAGGGCATTTGACCAGAAATAACCCGATCATCATACGAGTCTTTATTAGTACCCTCACGAGTTTAGCATTTGAATGGTTTCGAAAATTGAAGCCAGAAATGGTCAACTCGTGGAACGATATGGAAAAGGGCTTCTTGACCAAATTCTACGAATATGATATGAAGATCTCAATGCCAGCACTCTTTGCTATAAAACAAAAGAAGGGGGAGTTGGTTGAAGACTTCATAAAAGATTCAGGAATGATTATTTGATATGTCCGCACAGGATACTAGAACGAAGTACGGGTGTTCAACTGGGGCTGGATCCCCTTCTTCACCTTTCAAATCTGGGTTCAAAACCCAGATGATTAAACCCAGTAAGTAACACATTTAAAAAAAATTATGTACTATCATAGTACAGAAATATCAGTGTGCGTGAGCATATTTATATCAGTGTTGTTTGTAGGATGTTCTTTATGGATGGCTTTTCTGGTTACAACCAAATCAAGATGCACCAAGATGATGAAAAGCACACGGCTTTCAAAACGCCACTGGGGGTATATTGTTATGCAGTAATGCCCTTCAAAGTTAAGAATGTCAGAGCTACTTATCAGCGCGTAATGAGCATATATTTAAATAACACCTATATAAAACCGTGGAGTGTTCCGTGGATGATCTCACTGTCAAAAGTAAGAATAAAGAGGATCATCTTTAGGACTTAAGGATAGTCTTCGATCTCATGAGAAGATATCACCTAAAAATGAACCCCGATAAATCCTTCATGGGGGGTATCCAATGGAAAATTTCTTGGATTTGTGGTTACTTCAAAAGGGATTTTCCTTGTTCCTGACAAAGTGAAGGCGATTAAAGAAATGTCGCCGCCCATGAATCTTAAAGAGCTAAGGGAGTTATAAGGAAAGTTGGCGTATATTCGCCGCTTTATTTCTAATTTATCAGGGCGATGTCAACTTTTCGCTGCACTCATGAAAAAGGGGGTTTCCTTTATATGGAACGAAGCATGTCAGCAAGCGTTCGATGACCTTAAAGAATATCTTACAAAACCTCCTGTCCTCATGGCCCCCGTCCTAGGGAAACCGTTTCTTGTATATGTAAGGGCCATGGATTACGCATTAGGTGCGTTGCTCACTCAACATAATGAGGATGGTCATGAACATGCTCTTTATTATCTGAGTCGGATGATGATGAGAGCAGAAAATTGGTATACTCCAATTGAAAAGGAATGTTTAGCCCTAGTGTTCACTATCCAAAAAATGCGTCACTATCTCTCGGGGCAGACAATTCATGTCATATCTTGAGTTAATCCACTAAAAATCCTCATGACAAAACCAGGGTCATTAAACAGTAGGTTAGCAAAATGGGCATTGCTATTATCGCCGTATGACATCCACTTTGTTCCTCAGAAAGCCATAAAGGGACAAGCGATTGCCGACTTTCTCGCAAATCACCCGGTCTCGATAAATTCCAAGTTATCAGAGAATATTTCTGATCAGCCATCAGAAGTCAATACAGTTTCAGAAGAACGATCATGGCAAATGTTCTTTGATGGTGCTAAAAGACGGTCCGCTGTAGGAGTGGGAGTGGTACTTATATCACCACACAAGCATATAATTCCTAATGGTTACTCATTGACAGAGCCATGTACAAATAATGTGGCAGAGTATAATGTGCTCATTATTGGCCTAAAAATAGCCTTGCAACTGGGGGTGAATTATTTAGAGGTATATGGAGATTCTAAGCTCATCGTCAATCAAATGACGGGAGAGTATGAAGTCAAACATAAATCTCTCATCCCCTATCATCAACTAGCCATTGAATTGGCAAATTATTTTGAGCAATTCTACATTAGTCATATACCACGACATGAAAACGTCCATGCAAACGCCCTCGCAACCTTAGCTGCAACATTGGCGATTCCGCTAGGTTCGACTAAGAGTATTTGGAAGTAGAGAACTTCTCCATCCAGATACAATTCTTCAAGCTAAAGAAGTGTGCCAAATAGGCATAACTCTGGAACCCCGCAATTGGCGATTTCCATTCTTGGATTACGCCTTGTATGGGATACTGCCAGAGGATCCCAAAGAAGCCGCTTCAATAAAGAAGAAGGTTCAAAAATTCTATTATGCTCCCACACTTTAAACATTGTATAGAAAGTCGACAGACGGTCTCTTGTTACGGTGCATATTAAAAGAAGAGGCCGATGAGGTACTAGAAGAAACGCACAATGGAATATACGGAGCTCATCAACCCGGTCCAAAACTTGGAGATCGTATAAAGAGGCTAGGATATTACGGCCCAAAGATAATTATCAATGCAATGGCATATGCTAAACGTTGTCATGCATGCCAAGTGCATGCTAACTTCATTCACCGACCTTCGGTATACTTACATACTACTATCACCAGTTGGCCCTTTGAGGCATGGGGAATGAACATAGTGGGGCCGATAACTCCTCCGTCATCCAGAGGACATCGATTTATACTTGCAATAAACGATTATTTTTTTAAATGGACCAAAGCTGTACCCATGAGGGAGGTAAAGACAGCATATGTAATTAAATTCATTAAACATCACGTCATCTATCGCTTCGGCGTCTCTCAAAGAATTATTAATGACAATGGACCACAATTCATCAGCCAGGGGTTTTCGCGATTCTGTGACAAATTCAGAATCAAAGATATTGCTTCAACGCCATATAACCCCGCGACTAATGTTTGGCTAAAGCTTTTAATAAGACAATTATTAAGCTCCTCCGAAAATTCGTCTCTGCCAATAAGCGAGACTGGGATGAAAAGTTAGGAGAGTGTTTATGGGTTTATCGCACTATAGTCCACACTCCTACTAAAGCCACCCATTTCTCCTTGGTGTACGGCAGCGAGGCTGTTTTACCCATGGAAATTCAAATACTATCACTAAGGGTAGGATTAGCTGCAAAGATGACGACAGAGGAAGAACATCAACAGAGGCTGAAAGAATTAGAGGCGTTACATGAAAAGCGTCTCCAAGCTCAACAACAAATTGAATTATACTAGGCTTGAGTCTCACGAACGTTCAATAAAAATGTCAAACAAAGAATCTTCAAGCAAGGGGATTTAGTTCTGGCCGTTAAGAGGCCGATGATCATGACCTATAAACCAAGGGCAAATTTGAAGCTAAGTGGGAAGGACCATTCATAGAGGAGACGGTATACTCAAGTGGAGTTTATCGCTTAATAAATCAAACAGCGATAGAATGATGATGCATATTAATGGCAAATTTCTGAAGAAATACTATATGTAAGCTTCAGCTAAAAAAAACCTGTCATGTTAAACTCTTAGTTCTAATAGTATAATTTGGATTATTACCATTTCTATTCAAGTTACGCATGAGAGAACTTGGACTATTCTCCCCTAGTTACAGGCATGTGCAATTGGGCGCCACTGCCAAAACCGAGGATCCTGACCTGATCATCTTGGCGTGTGCAATTAAGCGCCTCCGCCAAAACTATAGGCATGTGCAATTAGGCGTCTCTGTCAAAATCAATAATCCTGACCCAATCACCTCGGTATCAGCAATCCAAGTTACTCAAGCGAGCCTTGGACTGCTTTGCCAAAATTTTAGATTATTTGCATCATCATTGCTCAAGAGAAATTTTGAAGCCAACAGATAAAAGAATCAAAGAATTATCTCTATTCATAAATTGAAAGAATATGGATAGAGTTACAAAAGAATTCAAAAATTTTGGATTTCTTTATTACAACAAAAAATAGAAAAGAAAAGAAGATACAAGAAGGTCAAAATTTTCCCAAAAGTTTCAGCTTATTCTCCGTCTGGTCGATAACTTGACGACGGATTTCTTCAACAGAGTGCAAAGCCCGACGATGCAAGTTATTGTCGTTAATAATGAGTTATTGGGTCAACCATTGACGGGCTTCTTCAATAGACCGACTCCTCACCATGCCCTCTTGTTTGAGTTGCCCTTGTTGTAGGATCAACTCCTCCCGTCTCTTTACTGACTCAGCCAGCCTAGACTCATTGGCCTCTAAAATGGCTTAAGCTTTGGCGATGGTCTCCTGAGCTCTAAGAATCGCCGCCTGGCTCCCCTCAATTTCAAAATCTACTTGCTTCAGTCCCCTGAGAACTGTCTCCTGGGTGGCTCGAAGATCCGCTAACTCCTGAGACTAGTTCTCTTCTTGGCGCCTCAGCTCTTTCTGACGAGCCATTAACTCTACTCGAAGCCGTGCCACCTCAATCGAAGTAATCGCTTCTACGTCCACTTGGCGGAGTGTGTTCAGTATTTGTACATGTTCTTCTAAGGCATCAAGGCGGGCTCGATAAGGAGCTGCTCGTTCACGTCCCCCAATCCTCTCAATGTTGTCCAGATAACTGACCAATATTGGACGTCCAAGTTCGAGGAAGTCCCTCCCATCTAAAATCATAACAATACATCTCCTTAGCAGGCGCATAAAATCATTGACGTTGTGATTGAAAAATTCCTCAAGAGGATTAACAGTGTATAAGTTAAGTGCAGGCAGCGCTAAGGGAGATGTGACCGGAGGGGGTGTACCTTCCATGGAGTTGATGAAGAGGGAGCTCGTTCTTGCACTAGGCTCATGATATGTGGGGCCAGTAAAATCAATAAGGAACTGACTGAACTAGGGGCCCAATGAGAAGTCTCATCGGCGCTAGTTGTTCGAGCAACCATACCAATGGGGGGGGAGAGCCTCCTCCTGAAGCCCCTCCCGTAACAGACGTTGCCTCAAAAGAGAAATTCAGTTTATCTTCTTCTCAAACTGGTAACTGGGCCGGAGCAGGAGGAGCGGTTGGAGTAATAATAGTCATAATGGTTGATGGCGTTGATATAGCTGGCTGGTGAGCTGACGGCGCACCAACAACGACCGAAAATGTGTCTTCAGAACAAACAACCGGTGTTGGAGACTGTAAACTTAGAGAAGGAGGAGTTTCTTGGGTCTTAGGGGCAGCAGTATCCGTCCTATCATCACTCCCTAACTCATCAGTTGGAGGAGTTGAAGTAGGAGCAGAACGAGGAGCCGGTATGAAGTAGTCCACATCAAATCCTTCTGCAGAACTACCTAGTCCACCCACTGAGCCGGTGGTGCCCGAGTAATCTTCCAACACCTCAGACTCCATTCTGGTAGTTGAATGCATAGGCGAATGAAGTTGACTACTTGAATCTCAAAAGCAGACAAAGGTGTCACATGTATACATATAAAATAAAATGTAAAGTTAAAAGATCATAATCATACCAGTAGAAACAAGTCCTGTAGTTGGACTGGATGGAGGAGCTGCACCAGTTTTCAGAAGCACACCCATCTCGTTACCCAGAGGTTGCGTTGTAGCGTGATCGGCGGACCCAATGGCTTGCAAATTCGGTGCATTAGCAGCACTTGCAAATTCTGCTAATACGTCCCCTTCTGCCGGTGCTGTTGGCAGAGTTGAAGCCAAAAGGTCAACTGCAAACCAGACCGCAGCTTCTTTAGAAATAACCATTGGCAGAGTCTGTTCAGCTGATTTCTTCTTTTTTCGGGCTAGTTCGCCTCTAGATATCCGACGGTGTTTTATGGTTGGGTTTCGAGAATGAGAGCTATCATCCCTAATGGGTTGAGGAGCATCTCCAGCACTGGTATCATCATTAGCACCGTCATCGTCAGAGTCCCCATCATCTGAGAGAGCAGCCGCCACGTCAAGGAATTCATCCATTCCTTTTACTCTAACTCTCTTAGCCTCTTTTTGGTAAGAGTAAAATTTTCAATCTCTGTGCAACAATTGTGGTTTATGGAAAATTTCGGCACTGCTGCATTGGCGATGCTGTACCATGTACAAAAACTGAGCGCCATTCTTAGGACTGGTGATTTCTGGGGCAGCGTAAATTCGGCTCCAGTTCCTCTGGCAACAAAGTGGACCAGCCTCGTGCTCTCTATTACAAATTTTCTTCGTACGCCAATTTCCTATTTGGATTACCTACATAGAGCTGTGAATATCCGAATTGACGAGTAAAACGGCTTGGAATGTACGGCTCTATATAGTACATGGTATCTTGTCGATACACTAAGTGCCCGGGACGGATGCTTAGTAGCCATCAGAATGCCCCTGAAGATAGAGTTCAAAAATTATCTGGTCCCAGAGCATCCTTGAATTTTGACCCGTACTCTCCATCTGGAAAGTCGGGGAAGCAACGGTTGATCTCGTAATTATGGTGGTATTGTAGAGTTTTACGGATCACCGACATATAATGGCTTTTCCAAGTAGAGCATTCATATATCTCCACAAAGTATGGCTTGTCAATTGGGCAGTAATCTGCGACACTCATCAAAGAGGGGCAGTGCATGATAAGACAGGCCATCAAATATGTGTAGAGCACTCCACACTAGGATTTTGTGTTTTTACCATGGTTGTTTCTTGTACTCCCTTCCCTTTGGCAGCCTTCCCCTTTGTGGCCTTCGCCTTATCTGCAGGAATTAAATCATTGCAAAGTGCATGAAGCCCACTCTGAAAGTTGCTAACCATTGCGGGATGAACACGAATGGTCGTCCATAAGCCAATAAAACGGCAGGATAAACCACGTTCTTCGCGATGGCATCTTTGCGCAGTGAAGGGACGACGCATCTCTTCAACCACAATATCAGGAACCCAGTGATTAAACCCCTATCAGATATGGGGAACTGGGCCTGGTAATGGACGCTTTGGAAAACTGTACCAGGGTTGAACCCTTCTTCATTTGATTCGGTAGTATAAGTTGTGGCTTCCAGTTCTGCAATGCGCCGTTTGATTTCTTCGACACCAACGGGCTTGAGTCCGCAGACCATAAGTAGGCTCTCCTTTAAATTCAAGAAAAGATAGTTTACCCATTTCTTGTGATCGATCCCTTGGTTCCTCACTCCAGCAAGGTTGGCACAGATATAGTAATGGCACATCATCTCCCAGTACATTTCGTAGATGCGCTCGTCCTTCACCTTTAGCATATTCAACTCTTCAGCGGTAGGAATGTATTCTTCATAGGGAACTTCGCCCATTGATAAGCCCGAGACTTCATAAATCTCGTGGAGAGCGAGTCCTAGCTCACCCACGGGTGTGAAGAAAGTATCGGTCTCGGGATTATACATCTCCAAGAGACTGAAGAGATGGTACGAGCTCTGGGGCAGGCCGAACTGGACGTTTCTGATGGCCTTATAGAAACCAATCTCTCTTAGGGTTTGCTCATGGTAGTCTAGCACATATTTGACAAGGCGGAACCACCACATGTTGCCTGAGGAATGAATCCAGCCAGGCATTCTGAAGTCTTTTGCAGGGTATTGGCCACCCTTGGCTACAAATTCACTGAGGAAAGTCTTTGCTCGAGTCGGGACCTCTCCAACTGAGTGCTCCTTAGTAATTCTACCTGGAAGGAGTTTAGTAATGCACCTATTGGGACCATCTTGATAGGCCCCATGTGCTGCAAACTTTCCTGTAGCAACCCCGTCATACTCTCGAGTTAGTTCCCACTCTAACTCGTGATGGGCTAATAACCTCTGAAGATAAACCAGAGGATAGTTTCGCCACATATCAGGAAAGAACATCGAAAGATCGTTGATCTGGTGGAGCCATTTGCTCTCTTCTTTGAATAAAATTTCATCTGAATTCTGCATTGCATCACCAAAGAGAAATGCTAGTTTCTCCAATACTTCTTGGTTCATGGCTTCAAAGGGAGCATCAGTTATTATCTTTCTTGCGATGGCAGGGCTGTATCTCAGCAGCTTTGCTCTGTGTTCTCTTAGACCTGGCTTGTAGGCAGGAAGCTCAGTAGTTAAGCGGAACTGGGTTGCCAAGTCTGTGTCCCCAACAAATCCAAAGTGATGCCTGTAGGAGAGGGGATCCACTGAGTAACCAACTGCAAAAAGAAGAATCAGAGTTAGAAAAGATTCTAGAGAAAACTTGAAAAATTTTCTAAGTATGGAAATGCAGAGTTAAAGATAGTTTCGCATGAAGTTAATCAGTAACTTCGTGAAAATTAAAACGCAAAGCTAAAAAGCTAAAACGCGAAGTTAAATCCATAACTTCGCATAACAAATGTGACAGTAAGAGATAACTTCACGTAATACGCATTTTGACGTGAAGCTAACGCAGTAGTTTAGCGTAGAAGAAGACCAGAGGTCATTTCTTCTTCTCCAAGCCATTTGGCCGGTGAATGGCGATAATTTCGCCAGCGTAGAAGGTGATTGGCCAATTAAAACCGAGCCAAGTCACCCCTAAATAACTCCAAAAAGTTCAAAAGTGGAGGTTTTTACCTCCGATCGGCACGACGTAGACTAGGCTACCGCTGCGGCCACTGCCACGACCGCTGCCACCGCCACTGCTTACACCGGCCACCGACGGTGAGGAAGCGCATGGAGTAGCATTCTTCTTGTGTACCATTTGTCTCAAAATCTTAAAGAAAATCGACGGAAAGTGGAGAAATCCGGTCAGGAAGCAAGGATTCTTGGGTCGCCCAAGTTCTTGGGATTCTTGAAAATTCAGAGAAGTGAGGAAGAAGAAGAGTGAAGACTATTTAAATGAAAAAACCTACCCCTTGGTATTTGGCGCAAAGATCGGAGCAGTTTTTAGCAGAACGCGAGGCTATTAGCTCCGCGTGTTAAATTGCAAACATGAGGATAATATAATGGTTAACTCCATGTTCAAGTGCATCAAACCAGAAATTCAAAGTATTTCAAAATTTGCTAAGTCATAAGCCATTTTGAAAATTTTGGAGGGGGTCCTGTTGGTGGTAAAAATTTTCAAAATCAGTGAAAAAGGAAAGATTTCACGTAGGATGCGGAGCTAACTCTGAAGTTCCGCGTCTGGCCATAAAATAGCTTCGCGTTGAGTAAAATGCAGAGCTAAGCCTATAGCTCCGCGTTCTGAGTAATTAACTCCGTGTGAGTAGATAATCAGTATTCTAAATTGATTGTGATTGAGATTTTGGATTATCCAATACCCGAATTGAGTCTAATCAGAGCCCAAAAATCAAGAGATTTAAATCAAAACTAAGATATTTGATTAGAATTCTTGATAAATATAAACACTTTCTAATTCTATTTTATTAGAAACTCTTATACTAACTCAAAGCTATAAATAACCTCTTGAAGTAGCTTTTGAGGGAAATTTTGATCGTTCTGAAGTTCAAGTTACACGCGAGAGCTTTAAATTTACAGAGATCAGCAGAGAGAGATCCAGGGTCGGCCATCATCTTCATGAAGAAGAATATTTCCACATCGGATCGTCAAAAAGTACTACTAAATAGAACCCATCGCCACACTAGAACCCACAAATATTGTAAAAGAGAACGATAATATTAAAATCCTCTCGTTTGTTTTTCTATTGTTCTTTTTTCATTGTAATCAAATTATTTAATGGAGGAAAGCAAGATTTTTGCGATGAATAGTAGCAAGGTCCTTCCTTTGATTCTCCTGAATTTCGCTTCAGGTGAATGAAAATGACTTTGTTATTTTTATATTTTCTTTTGAAAAAAGATATAGAGAAAATTATGGAGAGGAGAAAAGGATAAAAATATCCTAAATATTTAACATTAAACTTGTAGTAAGAGTGAAGTTTTTGAAGAGTATAAAGAAGTTGGAGGATTGCTTATAAAACAACTCTTCTTCATTCTCATAAATCACAGCATAAATATTGGAAATTCCGCTGATTTGAAGTCCTCCAAGAATCTTAACAATGTTATTTGCAGCTCGAGTCTTTTTTAACAAATAAATGTGCGCTAAAGAGCCATAACTTAAATGTTTTTTTGTCACTCTAAACCGAACATTTAGTGATTCGTTGTCTAAAAATATTATAGATTTTAGAACATCTCTGTAATCATCATGGCAAGTTTCTATGACACTAAATTATTTCCTATGAAGTGTTTGTTGAGGATGTGGGGAAGAGGACGAAAACGACGATGATTAAAAAGAAGGAACTTTAAAAGGTTTCCATTACTAAATTCAAAATACCAAGGATATTGAAGGTATCAAGAAGTAGTCTAGGCCATGCGAAGTTCAAAGTAAGCTTAATTAGCCAAGTTCATATTATAAATTATCATTCTTTTGTCTTTTTGTTTTTAGTCGCATATTTCACGTTTCGTTCTAGCAAATACTATATAATTAGTCATCTCTGTCCATGCTTTTGGAGTAAGTCCTGAGCATGCTAAGATCAAGAACTTGTGGCAAGTGGGCCGGACAATTAGTGTGAGTCCAAGTTGCGTCAAAAACTATAAGGCAAACACAAGAGATCACATGAACTAATTACCCGGTGTACAAATTATATATCTCCCCTTTTATTATGTTACATGTAACGGCATGATAATTCATATAGTTTTTATATGTCCGAATCAATAATTTTTTTATGCTCATCTCTCTCTCTCTCTCTCTCTCTCTATATATATATATATAGGTCATGTATCTCTCTCCCTCTCTCTCTCTTTCTATATATATATATATATATATATATATATATATATATATATATATATATATATATATATATATATATAGAAAGGGCATGTATCTCTCTCCCTCTCTCTCTCTCTTTTTCTATATATATATATATAGGGCATGTATCTCTCTCCCTCTCTCTCTCTCTTTCTATATATATGTATTTAGGTCATGTGTCTCTCTCCCTGTCTCTCTCTCTTTCTATATATATATATATATATATATATATATATATATATATATATATATATATAGAAAGAGAGAGAGAGAGAGAGAGAGAGTGGGAGAGAGATACATGACCTATATATATATATATATATATATATATATAAAGAGAGAGAGAGAGAGAGGGCGATCTATATATATATATATATATATATATATATATATATATATATATATATATATATATATATATATATATATATATATATATATATAAAGAGAGAGAGAGAGGGGGAGAGATACATGACCTAAATATATATATATATATATATAGAGAGAGAGAGAGAGGGGGGGGGAGAGAGATACATGACATGAGCATAAAGAAATTAGTGACTCGGACATATAAAAACTATATGTAACCTGAAAACCAGTTTGACCTAAAAATTTAAGCCGTTAGGTCAAGACCCCAACTTTGTATTTAAACCCATAGACTTTCTTTGTCCTATCCGATATGGGAAAATAAACTGCAACTCGGATAACTTCGTGAGCTATCATATATATATATATATATATATATATATATATATATATATATATATATATATATATATATATATATATATATATATATATATATATATATATATATATATATTAAACAATGAAAAATAAGATAATTTATAAAATGTTATACCAACTGGTTGACACTAGCGACTGCCGAATGTGATTCGACAGAGAAAACAAAGTCTATTTTGTTTACTTAAACCATATAACTGTCGTCAGCAGATACGCAAGAGGTTTGAGATAGTAGAGCAAGCAGAAAACTTGGATATGTACTCTAGATAATTAATTAAATTGATAAAATAAAGAATATGGTTCAATGATTCTATTCTTAGCTCAACATATGGAGATTGGAGTTCTGTTAATTGAGACAAGTGACGCATGCACTTAGTGTAGGGATCGAATCACCCATCGATATCGTAGAGATGAAGAAAACAATCCAACACTAGAAGAACTCAAGAATTAACGTGGTTCGACTGACCAATTTCGACCTACGTCTACGAGAGCAACAAGAGAAATATCCATTGTGAGAAAAATGTTACAATAAGATATCCAAATATCTCTTTAACTCTCACATCTCTCATAATAATAGAAACATCTCTCTCATTAAATTTATTTTTCTCTCTCATATCACATACAATATATATATATATATATATATATATATATATATATATATATATATATATATATATATATATATATATATATATATATATATATAGGGATTACTGTAGGTGAGCCACCAGCTCAGGAAAAGTTACGTGAGCTACCGGCTAAACTATAACGATCCTATGATATTTCGACAATATTTTTTTACAATTGTTACCTCTACCTCCTTTACTTCTTTCGGATTAAATTTCATAAATTTTGGAGTTCATTTACCCTTTCATCAAGTGCATACAAAATATTGTATTCATTGAAAACCGTTAATTTTGTGTTAACTTGATGGAGGACCAATCAAAACTAAAACCCAAGAAATTGGGTATGAGTGAACCCTAAGGGTTCGAGATCATAATACAAAAGATTTCTTAAAAAAAATATTATTGAAGATAGTAGAAATGAACTGCAGCTCAGGTAATTTGCGTGAGCTGTCAGATCATTTCCATTTTTCTCATATATATATATATATATATATATATATATATATATATATATATATATATATATATATATATATATATATATATATATATAATGTTTCTATCCTCCTAATCCTATTAGAATAGCAGTATCACCATCTAAGTGGTGTTCCAATCCAATTAGAACTCTGGTTTTCTAATCCAAGTCCAACTGGGACTCCTTATAATTCTTGATTACATCTGCATACTCAAAGGATGTGAGACACAAACCCAACACTTAGCTCAATATTTTTGAAGGAGAAGTTGTCGCCATGTGGGAGATTGTTTGACGAGCAAGAAAGATGCAGAGAAAGGCGGCTTTAGTTAGCAATATTAAAATATAAGGAGACCACGCGCGCATGTAGTACATATTAAAAAGAAAATAAAAAAAATAAATAAATATAGGCTTTGGTTCCATATCTCAATCAAAAATTTGTCAAATGTTCTAAAATTCACTAATAACTCGTACATTTAATTTATACTAGCAAACGAAAGCATTAAGGCTGAACACTTGACGAATTATTCAGAAATATTATGTACTTAATTCGCAAATCTAACACAAATTTTTAACTTTTTAAGAACTTTTATTCCAAAAAATAACAAACATAACATGGGCTAGAATTCGATCTACAGTGAAATAATACAGTGAAATAAGACACAATATCCATTGAGTCATTTAACTTGTGTGAATTAGATACCTCCAATAGTAAACCTTTTAAGCTTGCGAATTATTTTCGAATTTGATGTAGTTAATTTTTGATCTACATGTTAAAATATAAAAGAAACAAGGGTTAATTATATTCAGAACCCCTGTAATATGGGAGGTGTATAATTTATCACCTTTAAAGTTTAAAACTCTCACTTAGATCCCCTAGACCGCAAAAAAAAAACCGATAGGGAATCTGAGGCCGAGATATTTTTTCTTTGGTCCAGGAAATCTAAGTGAGAGTTTTAAATTTTAAGAGTGATATACACTTCCAATACTACAGGGGGTCTTAATGCAATTAATCCAAAAAACAATTTTTAACTATCACTATGCTTACAAAGTTATGATGTAGTTAATTGAAAGAATTTTAATATAACATCAAAATAATGTAGTTCAAATTTCTTAACAGAATGTAATTGCGCTTTTTTTAGAGAAAAAAAAAATAGCACACTATACATTCCTCAATCCTAACTATAATTTCAAAGTTATGGTACAATGGAATTAGCTTGAGAATGAGCGAGTCCAAATGTCAATTTTTGACCATTCCCATCTAAAATTTTGAGCTAGAACAATAAAATTTTTCATTTTTAATTCAAAATTTTGATTAGAGCATACCAAATGTTGTCTCTTTATTTGTCTTTTCTCATCCATAAATGAAATTTATTGTCTTGTAGGATCCAAACACCAGTGCTCTTGTAATGTTACTGAGGCTTGCCGGCCAAGCCTCTCTTTCCTTATCCTCAATATGAGAATTAGGATGGTGAATGTAACAATATAAGTACCCTGCATAGACCGCTCTCAAAATGTGTGTGCGCGAGAGAGAGAGAGAGAGAGAGAGAGAGAGGGGTACGCAATGAGCTCTACAACAAGAGAAGATAAGCCTCATGCTGTGTGCATACCATGCCCAGCACAGGGCCACATAAACGCCATGCTACAATTTGCTAAGCTCCTCCACTCCAAAGGCATCCACATCACCTTTGTTCATACCGAGCACACCTACAACGGAATCCTCGCCAGCTCCGGCCCTTCTTCTCTGGACGGCCTGCCCGGCTTCCGTTTCGAGGCGATTCCTGATGGCTGGCCGGCCTCTGAAGGCCATGTCAACGCCTCAAACATCGTGTCCGCTTCCGAGGCCATCCGGGACAACTTATCCCATCCCTTCCGACAACTCCTGAAGAGGCTCGGTGAATCAGGAATGCCAAAGCCCACCTGCATAATTTCGGATATTTTTATGAGTTTCACCTACGAAATCGCGGCGGAGCTTGGCATCCCTGATGTGTCCTTCTGCTCCGCCAGCGCGTGCGGATTCTGGGGATTTTTCGCCTTCAAAGAGCTCGTCGAGAGAGGCATCGCACCGCTCAAAAGTATGATATTTAATTAACTATTAGCTAGTCCAGTCTTCAACTCGTATATTCTAACGCTCGTACAAACAATCTAGTCTACTCTCTTTATCCTTTTCTAAAATACAGCTATATATTTCTTGAACTTAATAATTAGGACATCCACATCTCAAGAATGTCTCATCCTTTCTTTTTCTCCCTTTTACACTTGCTTGATTTTTTCTCTGTGTTTATTTAATACTAATTGTGTTTTTGTTGCAATTGTTTTGGCCATTAGGTGAAGATGACCTTAAAAATGGATATCTCGACACTCCAATCGACTGGATACGTGGAATGAGTAACATACGCCTGAGAGATCTTCCGAGCTTCGTTCGGAGTACAGATCCTAATGATATGATGTTCAATTCCACCAAAGATGAAGCACAAAATTCTCTAAAGTCCACCGCAATCGTCATTCACACAATCGAGGATTTAGAAGGTCCGGTTCTTGCTGCCATGTCAGCTACACTCCCTCCAATTTATGTCGTCGGCCCTTTGAACTTAATGTGTCGTCAAATACTCGACGAGTCACTGCAGAAGATTGGGGCTAGCTTGTGGACTAATGACTCCAGTGGCTTAGAGTGGTTGGACAGAAGGGGGCCGGGATCAGTACTATATGTAAATTTTGGGAGTCTAGTGGTGATCACTAGGCAACAATTGTTAGAGTTTGCTTGGGGATTGGCCAATAGCGGCCGTGACTTTCTATGGGTGATCAGGCCGGATGTTGCGACTGGGGATTCAGCAATTATCCCTGAAGAGTTCTTATCCGAAGTAAGTGACAGGGGGTTACTAATAAGTTGGTGCCATCAAGAGCAAGTGTTGAGGCATAAATCGATTGGAGGTTTCTTGACGCACTGCGGATGGAACTCTACGATGGAAAGCATAAGCTTGGGTGTTCCGATGATTTGTTGGCCATACTTTGCTGAACAACAAACAAATTGCCGATACATATGCAATGAATGGGGAATTGGGTTAGAGATCAATAATGATGTGAAGAAGGAGGAGGTGGAGAAGCTTATTAAAGAATTGTTTGGGGGGCAAAAGGGAGCTGAGATGAGAAGGATGGCTTCCAAGTGGAAGGAGAGTGCAAACAAATTGGCAAAATCACCGGATGGGAAGTCCTCCCTAAATTTAGAAAGACTCATCAAGGATGTTCTTCAACCAAATAAGTGAGGTTATCCAAAATTTATCTACGATTTTGTGCTCAACTTAGGAAAAAGTTTGGGCTTACATCCCAAACTTTTTCTCTTTCCTTTACTTTAGCAGTTTTGGACAGTGATATATCCTTATAATCGAATAAGTATATTATTGCGCAAAATTTGTTATGAGATTTTTTGTAAATCTCCAGCTATTAATGGATTTGGTTTGCCCTTACCAACTACTGTTTGAGTTGGGTTAGCTATGTTATTCCCCTCAGCATAGTGTTGCTATCGATTTTGTACCCTGAGCTTCTAAAATTTGCTTATTTGTCTGGTGTTGGAGAGATAGCTCATGATGGGAAATTAAAGAAGAAGAACTAATTAAAAAGTTGTGTAAAATACAGAAAACACCTCTATAAATTGGAGGTGCTAGACATAACAATCGTCTTGTATTATACTAAAATTATCTCCTATTCTCCCGGCTATCCCATACAAAAAACATAGAAAGAAATTAAAGAAATAAAATGATGAAATTATAGTAGAGATCGAGAGATAAAAGAGAAAAAAATATGATGAGAGATTAAATCATATTAACATTTCTTACATTTACTTCACTTTTAAGATGATTGCAGGTTTAAAATATCTTAGAGATTAAATCATATTAAAAAAAAAAAGGTGAGGAAGAGAGTGATAGAGAGGGGCTAATTTGGGTATAACAGTGGAAGGGGACACAAGACAACCATGCAACTCTTTTTGATAGAATTACTGATGGAATGAGACTATAGAGATGCAACAACTAGTGCATGGCAGCACATGAGGCTTGTGCTTAGGACCTATCATATTACATGGGTGTTTTATATATTTTGCCTTTAAAAGTTTGAATGTTATTTACTTTGATAACATGAGTGGACTGATATGTTATATGAATGTTTATAGTTGGCACTATGATTCGCAGGAGGATTTGTTCCCAAAAATAATAAATTCCATATTACATTTCAAAATCCAGTCATTCAGATTTATTAAGGAAAATCTAAATATGCCGATCTATTTTCTAAGTATGCCCATATCCGACATTTGAAGTGCTCAATAATCATACCACCAAATGAGAACAACTCTCGACTCTCGTAGCATTTTACGGAACTGCCTGCTTAAACCATTTTGACAGCAGAGGCTCATTAATGCATTGAATATGCCAAATGTGAGATGCGTAGTCTCCAATTCTTTCTCATGCTTCACCATTGAGATTGCAGCGGATCACAATATCCTAATGTGTCCTGCTCTTAGGCGCCTGTGGCTTCCGAGATCCTTCTACGTGCAAAAATCTTGTAGAGAGAGGCAATGTATCACTCAAATATATGATTTTTTTTGCACTTGATCCTTCTGCATGTATAGATTTAGAGAAGAAATAGTTTGTTTTAATGTTCATTTTGTAAATTTCATATTTCTATAAGATTCAAATTGTATATAGTAGGGACTTCCTTATTTCTACTTTTTGTGATATGCGTATGTAAAGTCAGTTAGATTTCATGAGTTGGACTTCATGACTTAGACTTTACTCCTACACCGATATTGTAATCGTTTTTCCTATAGGTCCTTATGTACCAAGTTATTCTTTACCTATTGGCAATTGGTTTGTTATATATCATGTATGTATATGACTCCAAACTCGATGTGGAGCATAGATCTTAATCATTCTCTCATTGTTGTCCCCTATACTGTACTGTTAAGTTTCATGGTTGTCTCCTATTGGTTTAGAGATGAAAAAAAAAACGGACAGAAGAAAAAAAGAGAATATGTGACTATTTTTTTTTTTTTCATTTTTTCTTTCCTAACTCAGAGAAATGAGAGAAAATGTCATATGGCATTGTTATCTCATAGAATTATAGTATGAGAGACTGGATGTAGCTTCTAACAAGTTTTTAAAAAAAAAAAAAAAAAAAAAAATCTTAACCTTATGCTTTTATTTTTTTTCTTAAATTTTCTTTTTTAGCTTTTCTCTATACCAAATAACAATAAAAAAAAATCACTATATTTGATAAGTTTTTCCATTTATTTATTTAAGTGGGGAACTAGGAAGGCTGAATGTATATATGTTAAGGACATTTGACTTCTTTACTGGCTGCATAAAGGGAACATATGCTTATATAATTAACAAAAAATTCTAGATGAATTTCATCCTTTTGTTTGATTAAAGTATTATATTATTGTTACCACCATTGTCAAAGTTTACCTATAATATATATATTTTATCTTAAAGGTTTAAGAATATATCTTAAAAGTCCATTGTGGTTTTTTTGTACCGGCTAAGGGTCATAAGGTGATTCGGTTCGTTTGGAGCTGTCTAATGCCTTAGTATAGCATTCTATTCCTATCCAATCTACTAAGAAATATGAGATTCAAATTCCCTTCCACTTCTTAATCCGAATTAAATCATTTCTTTATAAAAAAGAGTGCTAGCCTTAGACTTTTGACTTTTCAAATGAGGAGACATGTAAAAAATTTTTTTCCAAGAGGTAATTATCTGAGAACATTGTTTGATGGTGGAGAATACCTTTATTTCCTTCTTCCTTTTCTGTTTTGATAGAGAACTACATCTAATTAGTCGATAAATTTAATTGTCCTTTTGTTGTTTTTATACATGGATAGAAATCTCTCCACAGACTTGTAGCTTGCCAAAAAAAAAATGCTTGCTAGCAGATTGAACTAATGTTTAAAATAATGATAACTATAACGTAATATTTTGTCTATTTTAACTTATAGTGTATATAGTATAATGCATAACTAGCTTACACAAATTTCTATTTTTTAATCAAACAAAATTATAAGAATATTTATAAATTAATTGAAAATTTTTAGAAAAGAATAAAAACATTCAATAGCACATATAACCTATTTTAAATTTCTAACAGTTTCACGATATTTTTATATTTTTCTTCATAGAATATATTAAGTTCGCAAATGTAATTTCAATTAACATGATTTTAAATTTATTTATTTTATTTTCAATCATCACCATTATTATAATTTGTAATGCTTAATTCATCTTATCTGTAATTTTTTATTTTAATTTGGTTAAGAGTTCAATAGAATTAATAAGTTAGAAATTCTAATAAGTAAAAAGAGGAATTACAGCAAGTAAGTAATAGAAAATTAACAAATTAGCAATTTCACAAATAATCAAATAAGTAAATAAAAAACAGTGAAGTACAGAAATTATAGTAATTCACTAACAATAATAGAAAATAATTAACAGCACTATGGAAATGTTTAAAAAATACTTAAAAATAACAAGAAATAGAGTGATGTATAGTGTCGATTAATATAAAAATTAATAACATTATAAAAGCATCATTTCATTGTACTAAGTTATTTTTGACTATTAGTGTTAGGTGTTCATATATGAATATAGTCCCATCGGATAAGACAAAAAAAGTAAATGAATTTAAATAAAAATTTGGGGCTTTATCAAGTTAAGTTTTTGGGTCAGATTGGTTTTCGGCTTTATGTTGAGGCCCATCATGCTTCCGGGTAGGCTTGACGTTTCTCTCCAACAATTAGGTGACGATGGATTTGCATTAGATATTGCGAGTTCCATAATATGTCATTTTCAATATTGCAATGAACCTAAATCTTGATTATGAGAAGAAATCATAAATATATAATGGACAAAACTTTCTTACTTATATTTTTTATCAGCTCCACTCTATGATATTCTCTATAAAAAAATACATGAAGAAATATAGTCCATTAAGTACATACTACTGTAGGAGTACAATCATGTTATTATTCAATGCTTCTTTCTTTATGCGAAAATTTTTTATTGGAAAATACTAAATACATCCTTCAAAATTTAAATGCTCCTCTTAACTACTGAGTATACCATCTATGAAATTTAAAATATGATTTTTTTTTTCTAAATACACAACTTTATATTCCTAAATTACCTTCTGTTTTATTTTTCATCAACCCTCTAACTACTCTCGCTCTTCCAATAAATTATACACTACTATAAGCACCTTACAATATTTTAATCTAGTTTATTTAAGAAAATGAATATGGAAAAATAAGTCTTTAAGTAAATAATTTATTTATTATTCAGAATTTGTTTTTTTTGCAAAAGTTTAATTATTTTTATTTTTTAAATTCTTACACTACTTTTGCTATACTCCTAGTAGCGAGATCCTTCCTTCGATTCTCCTGAATTTTGCTTCGATTGAATGAAAAACACTTTGTTATTTTTATATTTTCTTTTGAAAAAGATTTAGAGAAAATACTGGAGAGGAGAAAAGGACCAAAATATCCTAAATATTTAACATTAAACTTTTAGTAATAGTGAAGTTTTTGAAGAGTACTAAGAAGTTGGAGGAGTGCTTTTAAAACTACTCTTTTTCATTCTCATAAATCACGGCATAAATATTGGAAATTCTGTTAATTTGAAGTCCTCCAAGAATCTTAACAATATTATTTGCAGGTCGAGTCTTTTTTAACAAATAAATGTGCGCTAAAGGGCCATAACTAAATTATTTTTTTATCACTCTAAACTGAACATTTAGTGATTCGTAAAGAACGTTTCTGTAATCATCATGGCAAGTTTCTATGGCACTACATTATTTCCTATGAAGTGTTTGTCGAGGATATAGGGAAGAGGACGAAAACGACGATGATTAAAAAGAAGGAACTTTAAAAGGTTTCCATTACTAAATTCAAAATACCAAGAATAATGGAGGTATCAAGAAGTAGTCTTACATGTAGGCCATGCAAAGTTCAAAGCAAGCTTAATTAGCCAAGTTCATATTATAAACTATCATTTTTTTTTGTCCTTTTGTTTCTAGTCTTATATTTCATGTTTTGTTCTTGCAAATACTATTGAGTATATATAGAACTGGTTACTTATATGTGTTTAACTAAATGTATCCTTGTGTTATTTCATGTAATATTTGCATAAATTTTAAACCTTTTTCTTCTGACATATATGATTAGTCATCTCTGTCCATGACATTGGAGTAAGTACTGAGCATGCTAAGAGCAAGAATTTGTGGTAAGTGGGCCGAGCAATTAGTGTGAGTCGAAATTGCATCAATAAGTATAAGAAAAACACAAGAGATTACATGAACTAATTATCCGGTGCACAGATTATATATCTCCCCTTTAATTATGTTACATGTAACAGCATGATAATTCATGTAGTTTTTATATGTCCGAGTCAGCAATTTCTTTATGCTCACGTCATTTATCTATACAAAGCTCACGTCATTTATCTATAGAAAGGAATTTTGCCACTTCAATAATATGTATCCCTCTCTCTCCCCATGGGAATTACTATAGGTGAGCTGCCAGCTCAAGAAAAATTACGTAAGCTAGTGGCAAAAATATATCAAACCAATAATTTTTTTTTTAATTTTTTTCTAGAGTTAGAATATCCACTTCCTTAATTTTAATAAGATCAGATTTTATAAATTATAGATATTATTTATACTTTTATCAAGTGGATACAAAATATTTAATCATTGAAATCCATTAAAATTTGTGTCAACTTGATGGAGGACCAAATCAAAACTAAAACCCAAAAAATTGGATATGAGTGAACCCTAAAGGATCTAGATCATAATTCAAAAATATATTCTTAAAAACATG